>VZTE01004641.1:9854-35371 GCA_013397775.1 Eulacestoma nigropectus | reverse complement strand
GCGGAGTGGGCGGTGATTGGCCGCCGCCGCGGCCCGGGCCGGTTCAAGGTGGGTTGGCGCGCACGGGGCCCCTGCGCCGCAGTATCATGCGCACTGCCGGGAGCGGCGCGGTCACCTCCGCCGGACGGTCACCTCCCCGCACGGACACCCGCCGGGACCCGCACGGCCCCGCGCCCGCCCGGGCCCCCGCGCCGCCTGGCTGCCACCTCCCCGTGTCCAGACGTGTCACCGCACCGCATCGGTGTCACCTCCCCGTGTCCAGATGTGTCACCGCACCGCATCGGTGTCACCCCCCTGTCACCAGATGTGTCACCGCACCGCATCGGTGTCACCTCCCTGTCCCCAGATGTGCCCTGTACCGGTACAGTGTCACCTCCCTGTGTCCAGGTGTAGCCCCCCCCCGCAGCCGCCTCACTGCCACCTCCCCGTGTCCAGATGTGTCACCGCACCTACTCAGTGTCACCCTCCTGTCCCCAGATGTGTCACCGCACCAGATCAGTGCCACCTCCTCGTCCATAGGTGTGCCTCTGCACCAGCTCGGTGCCACCTCCTCATCCCCAAATGTGTCACCGCACTGTTTCAGTGCCACCTCCCTGTCCACAGATGTGCCCCTGCACCAGCTCAGTGCCACCTCCCCGGTCCCCAGATGTGTCACCGCACCAAATCAGTGTCAGCTCCCCATCCCCAGATGGGCCCCTACACTTGTAACATATCACCTCCCTGTGTCCAGATGTGCCCCTGCACCAACTCATTATCACCTCTCTATCCCCAAATGTGTCACTGCACCTACTCACTGTCACCTGCCTGTCTCCAGATGTGTCCCTGCACCAGCTCAGCATCACCTCCCTGTCCCCAGATGTGTCCCTGCCTCGGTGCAGCGTCACCTCCCTGTCTCCAGATGTGTCCCCTACACCAGCTCAGCATCACTTTCCGGCTCACTGTCACTCCCTGTCCCCAGATGCGTCCTCTGCACCAGCTCAGCACTACTTTCCTGTCCCCAGGTGTGCCCCTGCACAGCCTTAGTGTCACCTCCCTGTCTCCACATGTGCCCCCTACACCAGCTCAGCATCACCTCCCTGGCCCCAGATGTGCCCCCCTCCCCTGATGCAGTGTCACCTCCCTGGCCCCAGATGTGCCCCCCTCCCCTGATGCAGTGTCACCTCCCTGGCCCCAGATGTGCCCCCTCCCCCGATGCAGTGTCACCTCCCTGGCCCCAGCTCTGCCACCTGCCCCTGCTGCCATACACCACTTCTCCGACACACCAGTGACAGTTTGTGACCAGGCAGGGTCACCTCCCTACCACGGGCCGAGCCACCTGCCCCCTGCACCAGCTCCTCATCAGCTGTGCCATCTGTCCCTGCCACCCTGCGCCACCTCAGGGTCACCTCCCTGCCAGCTGCTTGGTGCCACTGCAGCCTTGTACCACGCATCAGCTCAGGGTAACACAGCTGCCACCATCTGTGCCCTGGCAGAGGCCCAGGGTCACTGCCCCACCAGCCTGGGACAGACATGCCACCTGCCCCCTGCACCAGCTTGCTGTCACCTCTGCCAGGACCCTGCACTGCTCGGTGACCTCTTTGCCACCACCAGAGCGTGGTGTCACATTCACTGGCACTGGCTCAGTGCCGCTGTCACCTCTCGCACCAGCTGTACCGCCTCCTCCTGCCGCTCTGCACCACCTGTGCCCCCTCCCCTGCTCCTGCTCCGCACCACTTGCCCACTGTGGCAGCTCCATGTCACCCTTTGTCCCCTGCTGAGCCCAGCCCACTCGACAAGAGAGAACTGGGGTCCATTTCAATGGAAAATGGGCAGAAAACAGGAAGTGCCCCTGTGCTCCCCCATCTCAGCCCACCCATCCTCCCTGCAAAGACCTAGCAATGCCAGATGGGCAAACAGCCGGGCTGGCTCTCCCAGGAGCGTGCCAGCCATGGAAAACGGGCCACTGAACTTCTCCTAGATGACAGCCAGCCCGGGAGGGGACAGGCTCGCATGGAGAGGGGGACACAACATTTTGTCCCCAGCACTCACTATCTTCCCCTCGCCCGTTGGGAGAGTATCTGGGAAGAGGCCTGAGCAGCTGCTGGGCTTCCCACCTCTTCCCATGCACGTTCAGGAAAGAAGCAAAAAAAAACCCCAACTCTTGCAGAGGATGTGGGAGTTGGAGAAACATCCCACACCTTCTGCCCGGAATTACACTCCCGGAGGATCAGATGTGGGCACGGCCCTGGGCAGGAGGCGAGAGCATCCCCCAGCCCAGCCCCGGCTCACGCGAGCTCCCGGGCAGTTTGCTTCCCTAGCAAATTCCAAGACCTCATAAAAGCCTGACTCAGCTCCTGGTGCTGAGGCCTGAAGTGAAAGCTTGCAGATCTGCACGGGGGGTTGGCACAGCCGAGGCTGACCCTTGTGCTGGGGCAGTTCTGCTCTCCAAGCTGCTCTCCTATTTCCTGAAAGTCTGGTTTGGCGTGGCCAGGAGGGCAGAGCCCCTTGGCCAGCACCCTTCCCACGCCAGTCCTGCCACCTTCAAAGCACCCAAAAAATCCCAGCCATCACTCACCGCCTGCAAAGCAGCAAGGCCAAGGCTGGCAGAGCTCCATCTGCCCTCGCCCAGCCAGACAGAGACGATGTGTTCTGGTCTAGCTGGAGTCCGTGTCACCACTCAGATCATCTCCATGTCTTTATGTGAGGTTCTGCCACCATTTCAAAGAGGAAAAAAAATAATTAAGGGCATTGATGGCACCTGTGGTAACACAGCCCAACCCAGGAGGCATCAGGAGCCCGTGGTGGATGGGGGCACCCAGCCCTGATCCCAGTGTGTGCATCCCCAAGCCGAGCCCAGCACAGGGGCCCCACCAACATCCCTCAAGAAACTGGAAATATGGGCTTGGGTTGGAGCATGGCTGTCAGTTCACACCCTTGTTTCTCCAGACTAATTTGCTGGTTTCATGAAATCCATTCCCCACTGTTTTCACACTTCTCTCCCTCTCTATTTATAGCTGGGTTTATTTACATGAGCAGGGCACTCCTTGTACTTGCACGTCAGTCTGTGGTGGCAGAGCCGGCAGCGGGTGAAGGAAGCAGTGGCGAGGCAAGGAGCACCCCGGTCCCTGGCCATGGCCACCTCCTGCCCAGCACGTGGGAGGCAGGCGAGCAGCCCTCCGTGCCAAGACAGGAGCTGCCAGGGGATGAGCTGGAACCAAATCAGCCCCACAGCCCCCAGACCCACACAAATGTCTTGTCCCCATCTCCGCTGGGCACAGCGCTGATCCCATGGGCTGCAGGTCACCCCAGAGTCAGCACCTTCCCGCCCCACAGGTGAGCTCTTCCCTTTCCCAGCCAGAGCAGCTCTGGCAGCAGCGTTCTGCTGGCCTGAGCAGTACCTGTGTGTTGTGCTGCTGACCCAGGGATGCCCTTGCCCTCTGCACAGCCACGGCCAGCGCAGCCCACCCTGCTCAGCTGAGTCACTGACAACTGCCCAGTGATAAATTCACCGCTCTGCCTAACAAGAGGGATAAAAATGTCGTTGCTTTTTTAAAGAAAACAGCTCTGACAGATGAGGCAGGAGTTCTCAGATTAGCACCAGAGACCCGGGGATGCAGCTCTCTCCATCACACACATTCATCTGGGAGAGACGCAGCCCTGGCTGAGCCCTGCTGCCATCTCCCTGGGACTCAGCTCTCAGGATCAGGGACAGAGGTTTTGGTTTGAGAAGTGGCACAAGAAAAGTGGGAACGAGCTACAACTCAGGCTGGAAACTCAGGGAATTCCAGCACTTGGAGCAGCGAGGTTCTGGATCAGACTTCATATGGGGCAGCAAAAATACTCGACACTGGAGAGGGGCTGAGCTGAGAACGGGACTTGCCAGGGTACGGATTACTGCCTGTCTCCCTCTGACTCCTCACTGCTGGTGACCAGTCCAGGAGAGCGGGAATCTGGACCCAGCTGCTTCCCACCTGGCCGAGGGATGCTCCAACCCACACGGGGCTGAGTCTCCCTGCACAAGTACATGATTATTCACAGCCTCCAGCATTTGCATGGTGGAGTCACGAGTCTCACAACACCTGATCTCCCGGGAGAGCTGCCTCCTGCACTTCGGAGGGAACGGCCCACATTCCGAAAGTGGGACTTGGTGTCTCACAGCATCCCACATGGCCCAGCTGTCACCTCCTCCCCTCTCTGTGCGGGGACCAGGGGAGCCCACCCCATCCCTGCCACCTCAGCGAGGAAGAGCAGCAGGGCAGGGCCCGCAGGAGCGCTGAGAACTCGGGAGCTGAGCGTGGAAGTGCTGAGCCAGCCTGCAGCGTCGCTGCGCACACAGCGAGCCTGCTCCTCGGAAAGACCAAAACAAGCCCCCTCAAAGGACGAGCAGGCAGATGGGCTCGACTCACGCCCAACTGGGGTTAGGCTCGTTCCCTCCTCGTCCCCTCTCCGGTGGCTCATCACCGACGCATGATTCCAGCTGGCAAACAAGAAGGAATATCCTGCCATGCCTTCCTGGCTGCACATCCAAGTCGTGGAATAATCCACCTGTGGTATTTCAGAAAAGACACACGAAACTTGTGTGAAGAGGGGTCAGTTGAATCACGGTAACAACTTTCTCCTCCCGTTAGCAGGTCTCCAACGGAGCTAATTACTCATCAGCCCACTAATAGACTCACTCACACAGCACTCCCTGGATCAAGCAGCAGCGATTGTCTGTCTTGTCTTGTTAACCTCAAAGAAAGATCCGACTGTGGTAACGCGATACCCCATCCTTATCTCATCACCTGCTTCTCCAGCCAAAATATGTCTTTCTACAGCATGGAGCATCCCTGTCCCAACACCAGCCGGGGGAACCCTGCTCCGTGGGATGTTGGCTGGGACAGATGCAGCCTGGGGGTTGGTGGGATCCCCCGACCCACGGCAGCCACCGTGACCTGGTGTTTGCTCCCCCAAGCAAGGGGCAGCAGGACACTGCTGAGCTCCCCAGGGGCCCATCCCACCCTTCACACAGGGCACGTTGTCCCCACACTGGTGCTGTAGCCCCCCCATCCTACTGCCCCAAGGGGGCACACATCCCTCTCGGGGCGGTGGGGGTCGGCCCTCCATCCTAAAAGGATGACAGAGCGTTCCCTGCAGCCCCCTCCAGCCCGGCAGCACCACGCTGCCGCTCCCACCCCCCACGGCACCCCAGCACTGCCGCCCACCCCATTACTCACTGGGGCTCTCTGGCACCGGGAACACACCTCCCTGCGCGGGAGCACAGGCACAGCACGTGCTCCTGGGGGCTGCGGCGCTTGTCATCGGCACCGTCATCGCCATGAGTAACCACACTGTGCCTTGGCTTCCCCGAGAACATCCCCGAAAAGCCAGGAGCGTGCCGCTCTCCTTGCTGGGGCGGGCACAGAGCCGTGGCAGCTGCTCAGCTCCCTGCACGGGGGGAAACTGAGGCACGGGGAGCCGGCCATGCCGGACAGCTGAGCTCCCGGAGGGAGCGGGACAAGGGGCCACCTCAGGGATGCCCTGGCAGGCTGGGGAGGAGAGGTGACTCAGTGAAGGTCGGGCGGCCAGGCTGGCTCAGCACGGCGGGGCACACGCCGTGTCCCGGTGTTCCAACCTCTCGCCCCGGCATCCTTTCCAGCCCCTGCACATGCAGCGTGTCATCAGCTGTGACACACTCTGCTGACGTCCCCGGATCATGTGGCATCAACCTCGTCCGTAATTACCGGCGCAGGAGCTCTTCTTCCCCTGTTCTCTGCTGCTGCCGTGCCGGGCTCCCCGATGGCCGCGGCCAGAGCCCACCCCAGCCCAGTCCCACCCTAACCGGGGGGCTGCTCGTCACCCCACGCACACAGCACATCCCCGAGCCCTGCTCCCCCAGGAGCCTTGCTGGTGCCAGGCAGGGAGCACCGGGGTGCGGGACCCCCTGCAATCCAATCCCCAAAATCGCACCAACACGTGCCGGCCCTGCTGCAGCAGGGGACGAGCCTGTGGGGGTCCCCTCCACGGCTGGACCCCAGAGCACCCCAGAAGGGGACAGGCAGGTGCCAGGCTGGGCTGGCCGAGGGCAGTGAAGAGCATTGCAGCCCTCCCGAGGAGGGGGGCCGGGCTTGGGAAAGGCTTTTGCTGCCGGAGAGAAGGGATCTCTTGTGCCGTGCCAAGAGGCAGGGGAGGCTCAGAGCCGCCTTTGTTCAAGGGGAGAAGATGATGGCTGCAGCCATCAGAGGGTCTGCAGCCTCGCACCTCCCTGCCCAGGCTGCACCAGTTACTGCTCTTCTCCTCCCTCAAAGTGATCATCTTGGGTGGGGGGCTCAGGGTGGCCCCCGAGGGCTCAACAGCCAGAGACCATCCCTTGCGGCATCACTTTTCCCATGGCCATACCAGGTACACCCCAAAACCGGGGTTCATCGTGGATGGGGGAAGCAGAGTCCAACCTCTCGGGGAACCCCTCGTGTCCCTCCAGCCCCAGCCCCCCTCCGGCTGCTCCCTGCCCCGCAGCAGGTGGGCAAATCCTCACCTCCCGCAAACAAGAGCCTGACAACCTGTAACAGGATTGCCCGAGGCCGCAGCCCTCCAAGCTGTCTGCTCCTGCACAGGAGGCCAGGCACAGCGAGAAGAGGCTCTGGCCCTTCCATGTGTCCCCTCCAGCCACAGCCCAGACGCCACAATGAAGGGCTGAAGGAGACACTGTGCTCAGGGCAGGTGGCTTTGGAGGCTCCTCGCTCAGCACCCTGTGCCCCCAAGCTCAGGGCATCATCACAACCCCCTAAACCCTCCCTGGACCAGGAGAGACCCGGGGATGAAGGTGCAGGGAGCAGGTGACACTGCAACCAGCCTTGGGGTGGAAATCCCCATCCAGAAACCACGAACACAGTGGCACCAGCCTGCAGGTCCAGGGGCCCCCCAGGTCACCCCTTACTGCCATGGCACTCCCAGGCGACACAGGGAGAGGTGACAGCCCCCCAGGGTTCTCCTGGGGACGAGGGGGTCCTGCACCACCGGGACACACAGCCCCCCAAGCCATCCCTTCAATCGAGACGGGCACAAACCAGCGAGACGAGTTGGCCTGTGCTCAGCTGCCGCTGAAACCAGCCCGGCGAGCCAGCCCGGCCCGGGAGCAGCGGCTGTCGGCATCGCTTCCCGCAGCTGGGCTTGGCTCCCAGTCAGCTTCCCCCTCCCCGGGCTCCCTCCCTGCCAGGCAGCAATCAGCCCTGCATTCACAGGGCTGCGGGAAGATGACTCGGCAGCGAGTCAGACCACTTTGGGGACAAATGTGCAATCAGTCCCCAGGAACATGCCTCGCTCCCCTGGAAGGCCGGCACAGCTCCAGGGAATGCCCTGGGCAGTGGGCACGGGTAGCACAGCACCTTGCTTTGCTGATGCTCCCCCATCCCAAAAAACATCCCCCCTCCGGGGTGCTCGCCCACTCCTGCAACATCCTCCTGACCCACGAGCTTCCAGCTCGGGCAGGAGCACCATGAGAAGCTCTCCCCCATCTCTCTGCCTTCACTGAGGATGGTCCTGGGAGCGGAGCAGCTGGAAAGCCTCAGCCCCAGCCTGTTTTCCCCGTCAGACAGCAGCAGGACAACTTTCCAAGCTCTGAGAGCCTGGGAGACTTGTGCCTGATGTGTGCCCCAATCCCACCCGGCTGCATGAGCACCCCCAGCAACAACCTGGGCAGCACGACAGCCACGCTTTGACCCACCAAACTCAGGGAGAGTCCCCTCCCCTCTCATCCCAGCTCCAATTCCCATGGATTCGATCCCCCAGACAACAACATTTCCCTCTCCATCCTGGGCACTGGTGTGTCGCTGCTGCCGCACACCGACATTTCCTTTCCCGGATGCCACTTATTTTTAGCATGCCTGACCTTTTCCCCAAGTTTACATCCTCCTCTGCCTTCCCTTCCACCCACCCAACTCTGGGATTCCACCCCCGGGATGCTCCCAAGCCCAGCTGTGTGCAGACATCCCCCAGGCCCGGTTGGGATGTGGTTCCCCAGCATCCCCATGGACAACACAGGAGGACAAAGCTGGGGGTGTCTGCCAGGCACGAGCCCCCTCCTTTCCCACTGCAAGGAGCAGCTTCCAACTAAAGCAGCTGCCTCTGAAATCCAGATGGTCCGTAACTCTTGCTGGGGAAGAGGAGAAATTCTGTTTCACCGCAGCCCCCTGCGAAGGCAGGGCTGGGGAAAGCAGCAGGCTCCAGCCGTGTGGGTGGGATTTGCCAGCGAGCTGCAGGCTGGAAGGGCAAGGGAGAGCCGGGAAAGCTCCAGCACTGCAGCCCGGCTCGGGGCTCTGGTGCCGCTCCCTCGGGCTGCAGCGAAATTCCTCCCATCTTTGCCCACCTGTAGCAAGAGCCAGCTCGCACCAGGATCCCCCATCGCTCTCTCCTCGGCGAGAGCAGCATGTTCCCTCCCTTGCAGGCACCTCCCAGCACCCAACCTCTGCCCAATTTGGGGAAAAATTGCTCTCTGGGGCTGGAGGGGCTGCTCCAGTGGAGAGGGAAAGCACGTTTGGAAAACACGCAGCTTCAGCATCCATCCCTTTGTGGTGCAAACCCCCCCTGTTCCTGCCAGCCTGGGGTGGGGGTTTGGGTGCCAGGAAGGGCATCCCGGCTGCTGGGGGAGCCCCTCGCCCTCCCTGTCCGTCCCTCCCTCCCCAGGCCATGGGCTCCGGCGGCCGCCCCGACCTCCCGGCAGCCGGCCCGCGCCGCCTCTGCTGCTCTAATTACTCCTCTCGCACCCGGCGCCGGGGCCCTCCGACCAAATTACGATCGATCCTTTGCTCCAGCCCAATCGATGCTATTGATTGAGGCATTAGAAAGACAAATCCGGGCTCCCCGCCCCGGGAAGGCGGCGGCAGCCTCGGGTGGGGGGATGCCACCACACATGTCGAGGCACAGGGATGCCCTCCCTTGATGCTCTCCATCCCTACATCCATGAGGAGAGGGCAGACACCTTCAAGGACCTGAAAGCACCAACTCAGTTGTTCTCCAGCTGCTGGACACGAGACAACCGACAGCAGGGATCAAACTCCTGGAGCATGCAGCCCTGATCAGCCAGAAATCCCTGGCAGGAAAGGACTTCCCTCCCAAAAACTTCCCTGCTTCTGCCCAGCTCCCACTTTTTTTCCATAAAAGAAAGGATTTTCCCTTAACCCGCTGAATCAGCAAATCCAGCCTGCATCCCTGCATCCCAGCCACCTGAACTAAGCAGCAGTGATGTTTAATAGCACAGGCAGCTGATGGACCAGCTAACCTGAGAAGGGGGAGAGCTCAGTGGGGCAGCCCTGAGTGCGATGGGGATGTTCTGGTCCAGCCTTGAATGGGACACAGATGTTCTGGTCCAGCCCTGTGTGGGCTGGGGATGCTCTGGTCCAGCTCTGAATGGGACATGGATGCTCTGGTCCAGCCCTGTGTGGGTTGGGGATGCTCTGGTCCAGCTCTGAATGGGACATGGATGCTCTGGTCCAGTCCTGAATGGGACATGGATGTTCTGGTCCAGCCATGTGTGGGTTGGGGATGCTCTGGTCCAGCTATGAGTGGGACAAGGATGCCATGGTCCAGCCCTGTGTGCGATGGGGATGCTCTGGTCCAGCTCTGAATGGGACATGGATGCTCTGGTCCAGCCCTGTGTGGGCTGGGGATGCTCTGGTCCTGCCCTGCACAGAACAGGGAGGTCATGATCCAGCCCTGCCTGGCACAGGGATGGGCCATCCTCCATCACACCACACAAGGAACAACTTCCAGGGCTGCCCCGTAGCCACCAGCAGGGCTGCAGGGGGGAATAATTGAATCACAGCCCCGACAAGGGATCACTGGCTGAAATCCCCCCTGGCCCAGCGTTACACAGATGGGAAACAGAGGGGGGCCACCCCTGAGCCCCCTCCTCCCGTGCCTCCCAGGAGCAGATAATAGACCCCGTGTGAGCAAATTACAAGGAATTTGCAGCCATCCCATCTAATCCACAGGGGAGACATCTGAATCCTACAAGGAGCATTTGGCTTCTGGGTATAGAGGAGCTTAGAGAATGCAGAGGCATTAAAAACACGCATGGGGATTAAGCTGGGAACTGGGAAGGGAGAGCACAGCTGGAGACCATGGGTGGCTGTGGAAGAAGATGGTTGGGGCTATCCAAGGGCTGTGGGTGAACTGGTTTTAGGCAATGTCCCAGTGTCCTGATCTAGGCTTGGAGTCAGAGGCATCAGCGGTGGAGGTGGGAACGCACAGGATGCTGCCAGACAGGTGGCATTTGACCATGGTGTGCTAAAGTGAGGCGTCACAGAGTTTTGGGCCCCAACACCCAAGCGGGCACCAAGAGCTGCAGCCTGTGCCCAAACCCACTCCAGGTCAGGTCACCCAGCCTTGGGGTTGAGCAAAGTCAGCCCCAAGCATCCCCCAGGATCAGGTCCATGCCAGTGGGGTCTTCCAAGGATAGACTTTGGCAACGTCCCTCATCATTTGGGATTTATTCTGATCATCTCTAATCCTCAGCCTTGATTGCTGAGGCTCCCAATCTCATTAGGCTACGCTGGGTCATTATTGATGTTGGCGGGTGTTTAAAATTGATATTAATCCCATCTCAATAATCTGGTATTTATTGATTTTTATTTTTAACCTCTCGTGTTATTAAGATGAGCTGAGCCAGCTCCCTATTTCTGGGGGCTGCCCCATCCCCATGCCCCCAGCAAACCCTCGGAGGTGCAACTCGTGATGCCAAAGGCTCCCAAAAACCTGGTTTATCCCAACCCACGGAGGAGAAGCTACCTCTGGCCTTTGCAGGCTGTGAGCATCACCGAGCTGCCAACAAACCCAGCGGCGCTGACCCCCAGCTGCTCTCCTTTAAACCTGTTATTATCATTTTTCTTAATTATCACAGAAAGCAGCAGCTTCCCCTCGGCACGTTCGGGGACATCACAAGTGCCTGATGAGGAAGGAGCCATTAGCACCGCGTCAAAACAGCATCTCAGAAAGGATCTTTGACAAAATTGTCACTGGAGAGGCAGGGGGAGCGAGGCAGCCCGGCACAGTTGTACATCATTTTGACAGCTCGCATAAAGGCAACTTCAGGCACCTCTGGGAAATTACCTCCCCGTTAAACAGAGCTGGGAGCAGGCGCAGTGCCAGGGGGGGCGAGCTCGGCAGCTGGGGCAAAGCAGGGCAGGGAGGTGCCCCTGGGGGTGCCCAGAGCATGCAAACCAAGGGCCCGTGCCTCAGTTTCCCCGAGCACGGGCACAAAGCCACAGCTGCTGACGCTGCCTCGACCCGGATGATCGGAAGGGGTTTCCTTCACAGCCCCTCTCCCAACTCCGAGCTGCAGCTCAGAGCTGATGGCTGCTTACCCGCCTCCTCTCCAGACCCTTGGCAAGAAGCAAAATGCCAATAACTTTGGGAACAGCTCGTGTTTAGCTTGGCAGGCCGGCTATTGTTCCTATACTGCAAACGCATGGATGGCACAGACGTGTTTGGAGAGGAAGCAAGCTGTTCCCCCCAGCCCCGCCACAGCAAGTGTCAGCTCCCAGCTGGAGGCACATCAAGAAGGGCTTTTTGGGATGAAACCACCCCCAAAGGCTCCCCAAATTAATGGGGTGGGAGAAAACCTGCTGCAAATGCCTTCCCATCCCCATAGTAACCCATCCCTCCATCCTAATCGGGCTGCTCTGGGCATATTTCTGCCCAAAGGCAGCAAGTTTTTAGCACAAGGTAGGAGAAAGGATGGAGCAAAGCCAAAGTCAAGTACCACCAGCTCCAGCAAGTGCCTCGAGAAGCTCTCAGGGAGCAAAGCAATGCAGAGGCAGCAGTCCAAGGTAAAGATGTGGGGGTAGGGAGCGCAGCTCGGTGGTCTTGCTGTATTTTTAGTTCCTGGGTTTAAGAGCCAACAGTTTAATAGGGGAGGTTGTTTTAATTGGAACTCCAGTCACTAAGAAAAACACAAAGGGGAGTAAATATAGAAAAATAGTCATGCTTCTGAAGGTTCTTTGGTATTTGTGTGATTAAATGGGGCGTTTTAATTACATATCAAACAGTGGAATATTTAAAAAAATAACCCACAGGCTTTTGACTTGATTTGAAGAGCAGCTGACACCAACTTGGACAAGTCTGGACTCCCTCATTTGCAAAGGATGTTTGGAGAGACCCCAGGATAGATCACAATCATCAGCCCGAGGATGAGGAGCTGACGGACCTCAAGCGGTTTGGGATCCAAACCCACCTGCAGCTCCCAGGGAAACCCATTGCTGCAGGTCCTGAGCGTTATCTGGGTGCCAATCAGGAGGTTGCTATTCCCTCGACTTGGGGGACAGGAAACTGCTGAGTATCAGGTACTGATAAGATGCTCCTCAGAGCCAGACACTCCAAACGCAGGATCTGGGAAGAGCCAAGCAGCCAGTGAACCACTCGAGAACTACAGAGCACAAGCACATCGAGATGCAGCCATCTGGGCACATATGATGAGCAAAAAGCCGCTTTCCTGTGTTGTTCCAGACATCCTGGTGTCAGGCACCACCAGGTATGGAACCTTTTCAAAGCTGGAGACACCCAGGAACTTTTTTTGATCCTTCCTCCCTCCGTACCTGAGCAATGCACAGCCATCACTTGCAGCTGTGCAACCCACAGCTCCCTGCCTGCCACTTTGAAACGGCTCCCCAGCAATTACCTCCACAAAAAGTTATTAAGAAACGTCTTTGTCTGGAAGGGATTAGAATGGCAGTCATTAAAAAAAAATTAAAAAAAAAAAAATTGGCATGAAGATCTATGTATATTGCAAAACAAAATGTGTTGCTTTTTAATATGTTTTTATAACCCAAACAAATTTGTTTCTCACACTCCCAGGCTGGAAAAAGGAGCCGTCCGACAGTTTAGGATTGCAGTTTGCAGTCAGCTCCGCCAAGGAATCTGTTGCAAAGCTGTCGCAGCAAATAAATGCCGGTTCCCTGCTGTGCTGCGGCTCCGCCGGCACCGCTCCGGTCACCGCTCGGCGGCTGCACGGCCGCGGCTCCCGGCAGCGCGGCGGGGAAGGTGACACCGAGCTCGGAGCCACGGGGAGAGCAGCAGCCGCACGTACCTGCGCCACCCCCGCTGACAAGGACACCGTGGCCTTGCGCGAGGCTTTGCGAGGCAGCGCAGCCTCTGCAGGGGCATCGCTCCGGCCCCCGGGCTCCCGCTCCACGCGCTGGGATCTCACCAGGAGATGCCCAGACGGCAGGAACCCTCCTCTGACCACCCCATGCCCATGCGCTCCTTCCCCCACCGCCATCTGCTTTTCCCTCTCCCACCGCGGCCTGACTGCTCACCAGCGAAACGGGAGCAAGAAAATCCCAGCAGATGATTTGATTTATTTATTTTTTTTCCTGGGAACAAGTGCAGAGCCCCAGCTCCTCGAAGCCTCGCCGAGATGTAAAATCATCTGAATATATGAGCATCCTTTGAGGCTCTGACAAGGAGATGCAGCTCCAGGCACAGCCAGAGCATCCCCGCAACCTAAAGCCAAGGATGCAGGAAAACACCTGCAGGGACCCACCAGCACCGCTCTGATCCTTGAGGTCGGTCCCACTGGAGGGCAAGCCACGGCAGGGAAAGGATGGACATATCGCTGGTCAGCCGGGAAAGCCTCACAGAGCCTGAGCATCCTTTGGGAACGGGGCAGGCAGAGCAATCCCCTCCCTGCAGCAGCGCTGCCCTACATGATTTCCTCCCCCAAAACATCCACGACTGTCACCTGCCTTTTACCACCAGAGCAGCGAGACAGGGCAGGAGACGCTGCTCCCAAATTCCCCACATTGTCATCGAAACCGAGGAATCTGGAGATTCCCAGCTGGTTGCCTGAGGGGGTCCAAGGAAATTACGCATTCCCTGCAGGAAAGCTGCCTGCAGTGGGCAGGGAGCCATCCCAGGCAGCCCCCGGGGGGGATGCTGGAGCTCACTCTGCTTTATGCTCAGAGAATGGCTGATTCACGCTTATTCCAGGCTTCCCCTGCAAAACCTTGGATGAGGACAGCACTCCAAGCTGGGCGGGTGTCTTCCACAGCCCCACGCTGGGCTTCCCTTCGGGAGGGATGCTGTGAGCCAAAACCGTGGTGTTTTGTGTAAAAACATGAGAGAAGGCCTTAAGAATTAATTAAGGAGAACCGAGTGTTCCTGGGATAAACCAGCCCAGCCCCAGACACCTGCAGCTCCGACCCTCAGAACCTGCGTACTTTTAGGTGGTGCTAAAAAAGTCAACCCCATTTTAACAACATATTTTTTGCCTTTAAAATTAAACCCTTAAATGATGCAAAGCAACAGATCAAGGATGGTGCAGGCTCAGAAAAGAAGCAGGAATCCCCCAGCACGAGTGAGGTTAAATGTTAGGGGACAGGGAAAGCAGGATAAAGGCAGGGGAAAAAAATGGGCAGAGGAAAGAGCTGGGACAGTTTTCAGAGCGCTTTCTGCCCTATGAGGACACACTGGGCGAGGAGCAGGAAGAGCAGCTGGGCACCCACAAGCCGTGCTCTTGGCTCCACAGCCCACAGTTCCCCTCTACCCATCACCCCCGCCACTCTTCCCATCCCTCAGACTCCCTCCAGTGTTCCTGGGCCGCACCTGAGGCCACGCACGCACAGGCAGAGTCAAACAATGGCCTCGACGCTTTGTTAATTTGCAAGGATAGAGGCAATTAACGGCACTGCGCTTCGGAAACTCCTAATTGGTTTTCTGCCGAGTCTCCTACGGACACAGGTCTCTGCTCGGGTAGCTCCTCCCGTGAGCAGCACCGGGAGGGGATGGAGCAGGGGGACACGCAGGAGCCGATGGATATTTATGACCACTGCGAGATAAAGAGCGAGGTGAGGCGGGTGACGCTTATCCCCCGGCACCGCTCCATCACCGCTGCACCCAAGGCGCGATAACGGCTCCGAAATGTTGGGTGTGATGGATGCTGTGTGAGACTGACAGTTGCTGGGGCAACCACATGCAGAGGTACCCAGTCCCCACCTCAGAGGGGCTCCAATAGGGATGGGGTCCCCTCGCCAGGGTCAGGTGGGGACAAGCTCATTGGCCAGAGAGCGGCATTGCCCGGCACAATTAATTTTTATGGGTAGCTGCAGTTTTAATTGCTTTGTAGAGGCTTGAGGGTGCATTTACAGGAGCAACGTGAGGGATGCAGAGAATAAGGAGACCCCCAGGGGTGCTGCAGCAGGGTGGTGGGACTTGAATCCTCTAAATTCACTACTGATTTTGGAATGAAAGCATCTCCCCGGGCACCTCTGTAACCCAGGCATCCAGACCTAGAGCCTGCCTCTGCCACGGGGTCTCTGGGAACACGCCACCGCATCCATCTCCCCGGATAATGAGGTTTTCCTCCCCGGGAGCAGGGAGCACAGCACGGGGGGTGTTCATTAGTGCCTGCAAAGCCACGTGGAGACACACACGGCTGCCAGGGCTCAGCACGGACCCTGCGGACAGACACGAGCAGGAGCTGCAACGCTGAACCAGCCAGAAAAGGTCTGGTCCAGCCCAAAATGACCCTTTGTGTCTGGGAACTGAGTAAGAAACAATTTCCCTGCATCCTGAGCAACACTAGCACGTTTTCCTGCCCATATCAAAGCCATGGAGAAGCAGGACTCCCCTAACAGACCGGAGCAGCCAGTCCATGCCCAGAGCCCTCCAAGCTGCATTCCCAAAGCAGAATCCCCACCTGAACCACCTCACACACTGAAAGCCATGTCCTGCTGGGGGTAGGACTCTGCCAACTCTATCCCAACGCACACACTGAGGATGGTTTCCCAGGGGAGGGGACATCCTCTTGCAACGGGCACCCTCACCAGGCAGCCCAGCCATGCCGGCAGTACCTGAGAGCCGCAGGGTCACCAAAACAGGCAGGAGCCAGGGCAGAGAAGTTGGAATGCTGGAAGGGCTTCCCCTCCCCTGTTTAAAGCTTCATGCTCTGCAGCTGGGCTTCCCCCGGGTTTGGGAGGCTCCAGGTGCTTCCCATCAGGGCTGTTGTTGCCTCTGCAATCTTTTGCACCCCACATTCTGCTCCTGTTCACGGCCATGCCTTTGGGAACGCTGTCCCCCTTCATTCCGCTCATCCATGGGAATGCCTGTGCTCCCAACCCAGGGCAGCAATGTCCTCCACCACTTAAAATCCTCTTCCCCCCTTCAGCCCACATTGATTATCTTCCTCCATTAAGAAGCAGCATCCCTGGCTACAAATCCGCCAGCAGCTCATCCCTCACCCTGGCCTCCCCTCTCCAGTGCTCTCCCATTAGTGCTTCCATCCAGCCAGCCATCCATCCATCCATCCCAGCATCAACCTCACCAAGAGCTCCTTAAAAAATCCTCTAAGCCAGGAGTAAACCCCTCTCACCAGGAGGGGGGCAATGTGTTCACTACCCTCCCCAGCACCGGGGCAATGCGTGCACCTGGCCCACCAGAAAATTCAACACCAGCATGATGCCAGTGCCTGCATGGAGCTGTGCCCGGATCCATCAGACGCTCCAGCAAAACCCCCAGCCCCAGCTGTGCTCCACATCTGGGGGGCTTGGGGACGTCCTTTGCCAGCCACCTGGAGATACCTGGAGGAGGGGAGTGCAGGAGGTCACGACCCACAGCCGCATGAGCCTCCTCCACCTTGTCCTTGGATCAATCCCCTCCAATTAGCCCTGAGGAAGCGGCACAGGGAGAACCGGAGGCACCGGCGCTGGCACAGCCCCCGCCCGAGCATCCCCCCCCCGCTGACGTCCCTCCAGTGACACCGGGGGAAGGAGGGGGCTGGAGAGGAGTGGGCAGTCATTGCTCCGTAGGAAAAATGAGTCCCCCGTCCCCTGCCCTCCTCCTCCTCCCCGGTCCCCCAGCTTGATGCACAAAGAATAGACCCAGTTGCTGGCGGGGCTGAGTAATGCTCTGAGCCGCTCCTCCCCGGCAGTGAGTAATGCCGCTTTTGTCTCCCGCGCCGGCACCACGTTAGCCGGGAACACGGCGTTAGCTGGGAATGCGGCGTTAGCTGGGAATGCGGCGTTAGCTGGGAACGCGGCGTTAGCCAGGAACACAGCGTTATCTGAGAACACGGCATCAGCTGGGAACTCGGCGTTAGCTGGGAATGTGGCGTTAGCTGGGAATGTAGCGTTAGCTGGGAACACGGCGTTAGCTGGGAATGTAGCGTTAGCTGGGAACACGGCGTTAGCTGGGAATGTAGCGTTAGCTGGGAATGTAGCGTTAGCTGGGAACACGGCGTTAGCTGGGAATGTGGCGTTAGCCGGGAACACGGCGTTAGTCGGGAATACAGCATTAGCTGGGAATGTGGAGTTATGTGGGAACACGGCATTAGCAGGGAATGTGGCATTAGCCGGGGATAGGGCGTTATGTGGGAACACGGCATTAGCAGGGAATGTGGCATTAGCCGGGGATAGGGCGTTATGTGGGAACACGGCATTAGCTGGGAATACGGCGTTAGCCGGGGATAGGGCGTTAGCCAGGAATACGGTATTAGCCGGGGATAGGGCATTATGTGGGAATTCGACGTTATGTGGGAATATGGCTTTATGTGGGAACGCGGCGTTAGCCGGGAACGCGGTGCCCCTGGCACAGCCTCGGTGCAGCGGCATCCCGGGGGTGACACCTTGGGGGTGGCACTCGGTGCTTACACGTCACACGATGCCACCTCTGCCTGTGATGTTGTGGCATCTGTGCCCATCTGGGGACACCTGGGCAGTACCCTCTGCCCGGGCACCGCTGGTTGGGTGCCGTGGTTTGGCGTGCCCGTGGTGGAGGGGCACCCCGGGCTCCCCTCGCTGTGCTGCTGGACCCCACGAGGCATCGGGTCCGTGCAGAAGCACATCCCCACATCCCCACTGGGTGCCATGGAAACGTGGCTCTCGTGGAACAAAGGAGTCTCTGCTTTCACCTGGATTTTCCTCCTTCCCGAGGAAACGCCGAGGTGTGGAGGATTTGACCCCAGCAGCCATGGGTTGCCCAAAGCTCCTGCCAGCAGCTGCCCTCGGGGTGGGGGTTTCACCCCTGGCTTTCCCCCCCGGGCACATTTTGGGGTGCGGGGGGTCAAGCCCCGAGGGTCCCCAGAGCATCCTCCCCTCCCGGTGCTGAGTCACTTGGCACCGGTGGTGCCCAGGCCACGGCAGCGACGTGGGGCTGGTGGGTAGCTCCTGCTCCGGCTCCCACACGGTGGATGGTGAGCCTCTCGCCTTGTAATTAGATTTTATTTTGTAAATTTTGGCTGTTATTACGCTCCTCAGCCCCCTTTCCCCTCCCTTCTCCCTGCTGTGTCCCCTGGCCACCTCCTTCCCAGGAGGAGCAGAGAGGGCAGCGGTGGTGAGCGTCATATTTTTGCACAAGGGAGTGGAGCCCGGCTTTCAGTGACCCTCTACAGCCCTCGGTGGCTTCCTGTGGGACATGGCAGGCTGGCAGTGTCCCACAGAGGACAGCACTGGCTGGTGCACTGGCTCCCAGCCAGTCCCCAATCTTCTTACAGCACTGACAGTGCTGCCAGACAGGGTGGGTGACGCTGGTGTCCCCTGGCTGAGGGCTCCCCTGCACATCCCTGGGCACAGGGACGCCCAGCCTGGGAAGGGGACGGTGCTGGCAAAGAGACAAACACCAGCCCCATCTCTGCCCAGCACCTCCCTGAAGGGCCATGGGTGGCACGAGTTTGCTGGGTCTCAGCCCAGCTCCCAGCAGGCAAGCGACTGGTGTCACCAAACTGATGTGACAAGCAGCACACACAGCCGGAGGGATGTCCCTCCTCAGGGCTTGGTCTGTCCTTTGCAGGGGCCCTGAGAGCCTGGTGCCACAGCGAGGATGATGCCAACTCATGCCCACAGCACCCAGCAAAGCCCCAAATGTGGGTCACGGCCACCAGCAGTGACCTCATGCACAACTCCCCCGGCCACCCCCAGGGGTGATCAGGGCTGATGAAGAGCACGATGACGAGGCTCTGGGATGCTCCTGTGGGGATCCAATCTCTTTCCTGGTCCCTTTTCCATGGCCGTGCAGCCGAGCCGAGGGAGAAGCCTCTCTGCAGCGCTACGAGTTCAGCAGCTCAGCTGCGCCGGGGAGAGGGAAAGAAAGAAAGAAAAAATCCCCAGCGCGAGCAAGACAGACTATAAATAAAAGCTGGAGAAGTGGGAGGCAGCAGCCACAAGGGCTTTCTGAAGCAGCAAGAAAAGCAGGTGCACGTTGGCTCCGGCTCTTGATGCCTTCGAGTTTCCCGAAGAAGCCTGGGTATCCCTAATAGCCGGGCTCGGGGTGGGAGCGGGGCCGGGCTTCCCTCCCGCGAGCTGGGAAGGCACAGACATCTGAAGAGCAAATTCGGCGCAGGATGGATGGGAGCGACGTCGCTGAGCCTGGGGAGGGAAGAGAGCCGAGGAAGAGGGAGGAAGGGAGGGAACGGGAGGCTGAGAGGGAGCTGCCAGCACCGACACAGCCCCAGTGGCTTCAGGTTCAATGGATGAAGGGGATCTTCCAGACAGAATTCCTACTGGATTTAATGGTGGATGGAAGGAACTTACAGAGCTCAGCCTTGGATGCCTCCACACCGGGATCCCACCATAAACCACCCTGCAGGGATACAGGAGGGGTGGAGGGAAGCAAAATGCCTGCCACTCCCCAGGGTCACCCAGAGCTGCTGGGGATGGGGACCCCACGCTCCGGCAGCGCCTGCCAGCACGGAAGGAGTGGAAAGAAGAGAGGAAGAGAAGGAGACAGATGGGCAGCGATGGAAACATAAGTTAACTCGAAGGAAGCGGATAAACAGCAGGCAGGGAGCAGATCCCAGCACATATGCTGCGCCGCAGCCAGCCAGGCACAGGGAGCTTCCTCGCCATTCCTGGTCCCCAGGCCTGTGGATGGGTCTGGGCCGTGCAGGAGGTTGGCAGCAGGATGGGGTGAAGGCTTGAGGCTCGGGGTGAAAACCCTGGCAGGGTTCGAGGCCGGGGCTCACAGCTTGGGTGCAACTCGTGGCCATGGGGTGCTGTGGAAACCCAAAGCAAAATCTGGCCAAAGCCACAGAGCTGGAGCATCCATGAGCTGGAGGTGACTCCCGGCTGAGGAATCACAGAACAATTCTCTGTGGCAGCTGGGCTGGATTTGACCAAGGAGAGATGGTTCCTCCCTTGCTGGCAGGAACAGGCAGGGTGGGCAACTGGATTTGGGCCAGGTGAGTTCTCCTGCCTCAGTTTCCCCAGCCAGGAGAGGAGAATGGAGCAGCACCAGCTCCTACAAAGGGCTGGCAGGACCAAGCACCGCTCCTGGTGCCAACGCAGCAGCAGCTGCAGGTCACTTCTGAGGACTCCAGCAGCTGACGGAAAGGGAATGAAGTCAATCCAAAGCCAAAGCAGGGAGGCTGAGACCCTCAAAAGTCCTTGAGCCCTGCAGCACGGTGCTGCCTGCTGATTGCCGGGGACCCCAGTGCCAGCACAGCATCACCGGCTGCTCCGGCCACGCCGCCACGGCAGGAGGGGACCCCGGCCAGCCCGCAGTGCCCCCCCTACGCACAGCAGTGCGGTGGGGTCTCTGCTGAGGGGACTCTGAGCTGCCGCAGCCCCCGACTCGCCCGGAATAACAAGCAGGCGGAGCCGCGGAGCTGCCGAGAGCATCTCTCCAGCGACGTTCGGCCGGGTGCTAATGAGCCCCGGGCTCTCCGATCTGCTCAGAGAATGTCATGACCCAGATTAATTGCTCAAAAAGACACCCAAAGGCTGCTAATAAAATTTTTAAAAAGGAAAAGGAGGAAAAAAAAAAAAAAAACAAAAAAGAAAAATCAAGCCCACAACAAGCCCCTTATAGTAGCCAGCACCCCTCCCTGCGCATCCCAGCGCCGGCAGCCCGGAAAGCGCTGCCCGTGTCGGGAATGCGTGTCAGGGCACTGGGCCAGGCGGTGCCATGGGCGCACACAGCCGCCCTTGTTCCCCGCTCCCCTCGGGGGCTCAGGGCCGCCCGCCGGCCCCGCCGCACAAGGGCCGCCTGTTCCGAGGCACCCGCGCTGCCGGCGCCTTCCCAGGGACTGCCGGCATGACCGGATGCTGCCGCGGGACCCCCACAACCCTTGGGGGCTGCAACTCTGCCCCCTTGGAGGGAAACTGAGGCACTGGGAGCCAAGTGCTCCAAGGGACAGAGCTGTTTCAGTGTCACCCAGCTCCTCGCTGGCACAGGGCACTGCGAGCAGGTGGCCTTTGCATCATCCCCAGCCGAGCCCTTCCTCCCGAGAGCAGCCTTTCTCCTCGGAGCCTGCTGCCATCAGCCTTCCCAAGCCTTTGATTTCCCGACCCTCCGGCAGCATGTGGCTGGCCCTGGGGGGCTCTTGTGGCTGTCACTCAGCTGCTCGTTACCTTCTGCGCTGATTCAGTGACTCCCATGCAGCTCCAGCGCTTCCCCACTTGCCATGGCCATGGCCACCACCACCCCAGCCGTGCCCCACCAGATCCCCCAGTGCCACATCAGTGCTGGGGGTGGGGAACCCTCTCCAGGGATGTCTGTACCCAAGGGATGCTCCCACCAGGACAGGCTCTCCACAGCCACTGGCTCAATTGGCTACAGCTGACGGCCCGGCTGTGGGGCCATAATCCATTTACTGCCTGGAAATACCTTCCTGTTTCGAAAAAAGGGCTTGATCAGCCCATGGACATGGCAGCTCTCACCCCTCTGCAGCCCTGAGGAAGAGGAGGGGGCTGGAGGGTCTTCCTGCCAAGAAGGCAGGAGGAGAAGGAAGAAGGGGAGTGGAAGCAGATGGGAGATGACCACCCACCCGGCTGCTGCGCCCCGGCCTCCAGGACTCCTGACCTAGTTATCAGCCATGGAGGCAAAGCACAAAGCAGAGAGGGATGGGGGAAGAGCCCAGACCTAGATCTGCAGAAATCTGTGGGTGATGGACAGGTTAACCCAGGGCACCTCCAGAACGGCCTGCGAGACAGAGCCTGGCTCTGAGCCACCACAGCTCAGCCTGCCGTCGGTCATGTTGAGCCGGCGACAAGCCATGGAGACATTCCCAGATCTGGGAGAAGACACCTTCTGACAAGAGACCTAAACTGCTGCACCCACACAGCCGGGAGGAGACGTGGGGGCTGCCATCCCCCCGGAGCACTTCCACTGTGGGCACTTGGGGCTGCCGGGGAGAGGCAGCACGAGGAGCGGAGTGGCGGCTGCAAGGGAAAGCCAGGAGAGCTCAAACGAGAATTAATAAGCCACAAATCGGTAGCAGCAAGAGGAATTAATGCTGGGAAGAGGCTGCCAAGTGCCACGGGGAGAGAGAGGCACTTCCTCGGATTTCCGCTCAGCTCGGAGCTGTGCCTCTCCTCCCAGCAGCAAAATGGAGCCAGCCCTGGCCTTGCTTTATCCCAGCACCTTCGGAGGCAAAATCCCCGAGCGTGCCTCGGGCTCTCTGGGGAGCACAGCCGTGTCCTGGATCCACCACAGCCTGCTCGTGCCAAACCCAGGATCTGCAAGACGCCAGCGTGTGTTCAGCGACGCCAGCAGCTGGATCGGGACCTATTTGGGCAGCAGCGAGCAGACCAGCTCTATTCCTGGCTCCTGGTACGTGCAGGGCTTGGGAAGCAGCTCGCAGCCTTGCCTGGCACACCGGAGCCTGACTGCCAGCCCAAAAGCATCCACTACAAGACAAGCACCGTGCCCAGGGATCTCTCCCTGCCGGGCAGGAGCAGCCACGCTCCCCTGTGCCCATCTGAGCGCCCAGCAGGATGTGCAGGGAAGACGCTTCCCGTCCCCAATCACCGGGACGCCCTTGGAGACCGGGGGGTCACACGCAGGAGCCCGCAGCTTCCCTCGCCTCTTCGGCAGCTCCAGCCCCGCGCGGTGCCGGCTGCGGGCGGCGGTGGCTGCAGCGGAGGTGGGAGCGATGATGACTCAGGAGATAATGAGGCAGATCAGAAGGAGGAGAGGAGCAGTGAGAGGACGCGGAGAGGAGGCAGCTGTGTCCTTCGGGCCTACACCCGCTCCCCCTGACGTGGCACCTCAGCTGCGGAGCAGGAACACGCACCCCCGGCCCTCTGACTCACCCGGGGGGCACGGCAGCACCGGGGTGGGGCGATGATTTTAACCCCATCCCTCCTTCTGCCGGGGACGGGGGTCTCCAGGCAGGTAGGTGAGAGAGGAGTGGGGCTACACGTGGGGAACCAGCGGGATGATGGCTCTGGGGTCCCACCAGCCCCCACCCATCACCCACTGCTCGGGCTCTCGCTGTTGTGCCACCCCACAGGGAGCCTGTGGAGCAGCCTTCCTGGCTTTGAGATTCCAAACTTTCATCCCTCCTGCTCCCAAACCTGCTGGTTCTCCAGCTCCCGATGGATAAACAGCCTCTCCTGCTTGGGGAAACTGAGGCAGGGAGGCACCAGACTCGCCCGAGGCTGCTGTCTCCAACCAAGCCAGCAAGGGAAGCCAAGAGTCCCGGCTCCTGTGCTCATTTTCATCCCAAGCTCATTTATAAAGTCATTTTCCCTTCGTGCCGGTGGCAGAGCAGTGCCAGTCATTCCAGTGGGGTGACCGATGTTGCTGGATCACCCTTTGCTTGCCAGTCTGGGTGGCTTCATCCCCACCCAGCACCACAGAAGGATCTTCTAGACCTGAGAAGCGCCCCTGCCTCGCTGTGCGTCCCCAGGGCACGGCACATCACCTTTCCCAGCCTCAGTTTCCCTTCTTAACCAAAACCTGCTGCAGAGGCAGACCTGGCACTGCCGGGTGCCTCAGTGTCCCCCCGGTCAGAGTTCAGCCTCGGGGACCTTCCCAGCAGAGCCAAACTGGGCCCCTCCATCTCTCAGCCTCTTCCTTCCCCGGAGCCGAGCCTTGGCAAGGGGAAGGAGCTGCTTATGCAGAACAAATGGAATCAATCAAAACAAAAGGCAGCGGGCCTGATTCTATTTATTACCCATCCAAGGGTGTCAAACGCATCTCCAGACATCCACAGCCATATGGAGAGGGGGAATCCAGCGGGGCCACCCCGGCGGGCAGGGACAGGCAGGGCCAGCCATGCCCGGATGAGGGCACACAACCACTGACCAGTCCTTCACCCTGCTCTGTCCCTGGGCCTGTCCTGGGGCACCTCCCAGTCCCTCCCAGGCTCTCATCCCACTGCTTGGCACCCTCAGCCTGCTCCTTGGGGCTGCACCAGTCCCCAGCCACCCACTGCTCAGGGATGATGCCACGGAGCAGCCAGGGCACATGGAGTGGGGGGGGGGATGAGGAGCAGGGCACCGACACCTGCCCAAAATAGCTGGCACTGGATGCAGCACCACTTCCACGGACACTTCAGGCACTCAGGATCCATGGTGGAGGATCCAGCAGCAGGATCCAGCCCACGCTGCCGAGTGAATTAAATCTGTGCCTGCTTTTCCAGGAATGCCACTCATGTTAACAGACTCCCTGAGCTCCAGGTACCGTCTCACCTCTCCCTCAGCCTTCCTAGCTGCTGGAAGAGGTGAAGCTGGAGGTACCTGTGTGCTCCTCTCCCAGCTGGGGCAGTGACAGCCCAGCACCGAAACACAAGCTGGCAGAGGCAGGAAGACCGAAGATATGGTTTATTGGCCACTGGTGAGGCTGCAGCAGGGCAGTGGCGTGTCACAGCCTGTGTGCCAGAGGGACACGCTGGCTCCTGCCACGTGTGGCCGAGAGGATCTGCAGGGGAAGGGGCCTTTGTGCCTGGGGGCTTCTGCAAAGCACCAGAGCCTCCTGTCCTGCCTGGCTGGCACGGGACTGAGCCCTCTCAGGGCTGACAGCTCCTCGGGCTGGCAGCTCCAGCTGAGCCACGCTGGGCTGCAACCTGCTCTTCTCTCTGCGCCCAGCACGGCTGCTGGCCCGTGCCTCAGTTTCCCCTTGCTGTCAGGCATTGCCCACCCTTTCCTGGAGCCTGCCCCACCTGCAAACCCTGGGAGCTGCTAATCACAGAGGGAGCAGAGGGCAGGCTCCTGCGGGGCTGGGCTCCAGCTCCGGGGCGTTCGGCCCGGCCGTGTGCTGTGAGCCATTCCCCAGGCGGTGAGGAGAGGCCGGCTGGGTTTCGTGCTTCTCGGAGAACAAACCGGGCCACGCAGCTCCCCTCGCCGTCCGACCTGGCTGAAGCTCCCCCCTGCATCCCTCGGGGCCCAGGGGCTGGACCTGCCCCGCTGGGGGTGCGATGGAGTCCTCGGGGGGCTGGGGCAGGGTGGGACTCGCACGGTGCTGAGGGCGCCGAGCCTCAACCGCAGCTCCGGGAGGAGCGCCCCGCGGGAGTTCGGCAGCGGGTCCCAGCCCCGGGGCGGCGGGGAGGATGGTGCTGATGATGACGGTGAGGATGATGAGGATGATGCTGCTCAGCGGCGGATGAAGCTCCCGCCGCGGCTGCAGGCTCCCCCTGGCGGCCCCGCCCCGAGACGGGCAGGGATGGCGTCTCCCATCAAAGGCATTCCCATCACCAGCATTCCCATCACCAGCATCCCGCACTGACAGCATCCCACACCGACTGCATCCCTCACCGACTGCATCCCTCACCGACAGCATCCCACACTGACAGCATCCCACACCGACAGCATCCCACACCGACTGCATCCCTCACCGACAGCATCCCACAC
>VZTE01004640.1:788786-803146 GCA_013397775.1 Eulacestoma nigropectus | reverse complement strand
AAATGTTCTGTGCTTGCCTTACTTGGCTTTGGGGGATAAGATGCACAGACTTCTCTCATCTGAAAGAGTTGTCTTAAATCATTCCTTTACAGGCTTTGGAGTGCTAATAAACTTGCCACATTTTTTGTATTCATCTGAATAATAACTAGCTGTAAGGGCTGGTGAAACAAGAACCATATTTTTTCCAGAGTTGACTGGTTCTGAAGCTCATGGGAATGATAAATTCCAACAGAGCTGGGGTTCTCTCAAAGCATTCCTCTGTCCCATACTACCTACAGCACTGTGGTCACTGTGCTGATTTGGTAAAGTTACTAATTCATCTCACCTTTTTCTAGTGCCTAGCACTTCATTATGGTAAAAAGCATCATTATGAAAGGAAATATTCACTGCGAATTCAGGTTATGAATAGAAAAAATACCAAGTTTTCTACCAGCTTTCATGTTATATTTCTCAGGAGTAGTAAAGACAAAAGCATAACACTACATTTTTCTGATCCACCAAATGATCCATCATAGTGACACTGAAGTACTAAGAGGTGTGAGAGATTAATCCTGACAGAATGGGGTCCAGTGTATGTTACTAACTTTCACATAATTAAAAAAAAATATTCTGATTGTAAATATTTGATTTCAGATCTGTGCAAATGCCTTCCTCTAAACACATCTTCCTACTTTGATCTCAAGCAACTGCATAAAATTCCACATCCTTAGACTGCAGTTTTCAACCATTGATACCATTAAAAAATTAGGAAAAACCTTTTTTTTTTCAGGGCCATAAGTCAGACTCCAGTTAGCCAATTTTGTTTGTGATTTTCTCCAAAAACTAAACATTAGGCTGCAAACAATCATGGAAATTGCAACCCCACAGGAATTTGTTTAACAAAGCTCTAAGTATCTTTAAAAAGAAAATGAAATAGAAGGTGGAACTAACTTTAGGGATGTTGAAATTAACTTTAACAGCTTGGCTACAGGAAGAATAGCACACATTTTTAACTGCAAGGAAAATTCATTGTGTGAACACGCGGCTACCAAGAAAAGTTGCAGATTTTCCATTTCTATTTTATCAAATCAAGATGTGTCAAAATACAAAATATGTCTATATGGAACAAGCAGTAGTCATAAAAGGTTTAGAGAGCTTACTGTAAGAGAAATTGATGTGGTTCAACAGTTTGCATTATTCAAGTCAATCCAGTTGATGGTCCCTTCTGACCTTAAGGGACTCTATGTATCTATGAAAAATTCTAGTTGAACATTATAAAGCTATTTAAGAAATATTACAATTTTAATGAGCTCTTAACAATTCATTCACTTGAAGGCTGGAAGTAAGAAAAATAAGAGAGAAAAAATTATTATGCAACAGCGTCATGAATGTTTATACTATAAATCAAGAACATTTAAATATCAGATCCATACTTTAGATCTGGACTGCAAGTAAATTTCCTCTACCTTTACTACATTTTACAATATGTGATGATCCTTGAATCCTTAAGAGAGACATTTATTTCTTGTGACTCTCCATGGCTTAGCTACTGCGCCCTGTAGTTTTTGAGCCATGAAGCAAACATAAGGCCCTTGCTGATTTGACAAAGCTGAGGATGTATTTGCTTTACAGTGGACATTGCCATAGACTTGACCTGTACAGAGGTTGATCACTATCTCAGGAATGGCCACATTTCAGCAAGAGTGTGAAGGACACAAGTTGCCAAGTATTAGAGCTGATGTGTTGCCTAAATGGTTTAAAATATTTATTGTAAGTAGTAATCTGTAAAATCTGCAAGTATGTGGGTTCACTGCAAGTATCGAGTTACATTTTATTTACAGTTGGTAATATCCCACATTATGAGAAGAAATTCTTCATTATGGAGAGAAACATAGACAGTTAATACAGGTTGATTTTAGGTGAGATAAATCACACCTTCAGAGTGGGATGTCTGTCTAAACAAGGAGACTAGATAACAAGCCTAAATAGAGATATATTTATATGTATAAATCCCACAAAGGGAAAACACAATTTGTTTGGAGATTCAGTGAATAGAATCAATTTTTAAAATATCATTTTCTGTTTATTTTAAAACATCTGCCGCTGGTGAGGAATGAATGTTCTGCTATGTTTTCAAAATGGAAAATTTAATATAGTTATGGTATAGTAGTGGTTTTGTTTTCAGTTTTAATTCCTCTCTGTGGTGATATTCACATGTAATCTGACAAATGTCAGATTTATAGAGAAGAGACTTTGCAGTGAAAGAGAGAAATAAAGAGCTATATTTACTGAAACTGTTGATGTATGTGTGTGTGTGTCTCTGTGTAAAAAAGCACACAGTAACACACCCTGAAATTTTGTGCACATTGCTAAAAATGTGCTTAGTTTGAAGACAATTCAAACGTACTTTACTGTTGTAGAATTGAGGCGTTAGTCATGTTTTTAAAGATCATATATGTAAAATAAAATGTCTCACAATAGAAAATCTAAAGTAAAACCAGAAACAGAATTAAAATATGATGTTCTGATTGCATTCTCAGAAATATCGCTTATTTTTTCCAATGCATGCAAAACCAAAAGATAAAAAGGATATCCAGATACATTACCACATTACAATAATTACTTACAATAAAGCATTAACACAGTCACTCATATTTATTAAAAACAGAAATAGTTTTCCTTCAATCATTTTTGTCTAATTCTTGTAGGGAAATATTTGACAATGACCAACTCAGCATGCATGTCACAATAGAAGTGAGTGATTTTGCATATCTAAATAATAATTATATGTATGCTTGTAAGCATTACAGAGGAGATTACTGTCCGTTAATGACTATTTTTTCTTCAGAACTTTCATCATTTCGCTATGTTCTTTGTATTAGTTCAGTTTCTAGAGGTTCCTGAAGAAAACGAGACACCAATATTTAGGTAACATATGACTACACAGTTGATGGAGGAACACAACTAATGGACCTGTTTGATGTCAGTCACATGGAAGCTTCTGCAAGGCCCTGCAGTGTGTATGGGAAAAGGTTTGGCCAGATCAACGTGGTTACCACAGTACCAAGGCTATAAGAGGCCTCTACTTGCACATACACAAGAGGCAGTGCCAGTTCAGCTTGTCTGCCTACCTGCCTGGAAATCTATCCAAGACCGGCACTAACCACAGGCTTGCATCAATAAAACACTGACTTTAAAAGTGGCTGCTGCCTCGGGGCTTCTTCAAAAGGCAAACTCAGCCTTTCAGCCTGCGACCCCAGGTACTGTAAGCTGAGACCTTACAAATTAAAGTATGAAGTGTTTAATGCAGTTTTCAGGCTAACATTGCACATACTGTAGCTTACAAAACTTAAAAAAAAGCCAAGAGAGAACAGTTTGGGAGAAAGAATATCACTCTTTCCTCTAAACTGATGAAAAGCCAAGGTCTGGAGAGAGAACATAACTTATCTAAGGTCACACAGGAAGCCTGCAACAGAGTCGAAAATTGAAATGAAATTTCGTGACTTTCAATCCATTGCCTCAGCCGTAAGAGGATCTTTCCTCTCTTATTGATTTAATTTATTGATTTATCTTTTTTTATTCTGAGCATCTGGTTGACGACAAAACAAAATGATTCACATGATTATTGTAAATAATTTTACTTTTTGATGCTATTTTCATTACTTTTATGTGTCCTGAAGATACTTCAAATGGGGCATCTATTATATATTATCACTGAATAGGTACATTGATTAATTTATAAAGATGTCATAATTAATTTTTTTTCCTTTATTTCCATATAACAGAACAAGTTTCAAGAGAACATATTATTATTTTACACAGAAATTAACCTTGGGCACTTCAAATAGTGTCTATGCATATGTACTTCATTATCTATCATTTACATGCTATGTCCATCACTGCTAATTCCTCAGAGAACATAATGATACAGTGAACAAGAAGCATTTTGATGTCTTTTACAGAATAATTTTAAGAATAAAGAGGGAAATGGCACAATCCCAAATGCTTCTTTTCCTTCTACTGCTCAAGATGAAGCTACCATCCTCACTTCAGCTAGACTTAGAGTGGCACCTCAAGGCAGAAAAAAAATCGGGATTATTCACAGGCTCATCACATGCCTCACACAGGAAAGTTATTATTAAGCCAGAATGATGCAAAATCAAATCAACAAAGGCCTGAGTCTGCAATGTCTGCTTTTAGCTGTCTAAAAGTGATAGGCACTGGCTCAAAATAAGTGAAAATTACTTTTATGAATCAGACCAGGTACTTCAGTCCTAAGAAATGTCAATATATATTAAGTGTTATATCTCAGTGAAGAGATTAAGTGAATCAACAAATTCTATAGACCATACTAGAATCCGAAGGACTCCTGTGATGAAATACAGAGATTCCTAAACACAAATAAAATAAGAGATTGGCTTATATTGGGGGCCAATTCCATATTTTCTGTCTGAAGAACAGCAGATACATGTTTTGCTCAAGCCATTCCAGACGAGAAGCAGAAAATGTGTCTGAATCATTTAGAGATTCATTATAATCCAGGGAAACTAAAAAAATCAAATTTATCTATGTATATTTAAAGAAAAGCACCCAAGAACTTCTAACGTAGTTAAGTTCCACAATTGTATCCAATCGAGCTGTTATCAATTGATCTGAAAGTGGTGTTTTGTTTGCTTTCTTTCTTAGGTTAATGTTTCTTTTATTATGTATCATATGAGCAAGATAACCTATGGCAGAGTTGACTAATCTGGAAGACACATCAATGCATGTTTGGTTGAACTCTGTTCTTCCATCTAGTGGAGATCCATTCATTGTTCAGTTCATGTGATAGTTACCACATCAAGTTAACTTAAATATTTTATATGTTCTCTTTTGGCTCTTTTAGCAAGGAACTTGTCTCCATAAATATTTGTACAGTATGTACATCAAGTTAGCTTCATCCTCAAGAATTTTTTTTAAGCATACACAAGTAACATATACACAGGTACTTCATATTCTACAGGTTCTAGAAAGAGAAAAGCTCCTTTCAGCACACAGAGATTTCCTGAACAGAGTTTCATAGCAGTTTATCTAATCATGAATAAGAAGTTAAGACATGATGAACCTACCTGCCTTTGTTATTTTTTCATTCAACAAAGGAATCACAGTACCTGAGACTATTGAAAGTGTGAAACGGAGCCTTTGACCCTGTGAGGTTTTAATGTCAAGACTGTTCAGAAATAGATATCCAGGAGAAGAGAAGGTTGTCTCTAGGGAAACTGTCGATACTTAAAGGCAGCTTATGACAAAGATGGAAAAGAACATTTTAGTAGGGCCTGTAATGATAGGATAAATGATAATTGTTTTAAACTAACACAGGGTAGACTGACATTAGATATAAGGAAGAAAATTTTTTCAATGAAGGAGAGGAAACACAGTCACAGGATGCCCAGAGAGATGGTAGATGCCTCATCCCTGGAAACATTCAAGGTAAGGCTGGATAGGGCTCTGAGCTGCCTGATCTCGTTGCCTCTGCTTACTGCAGGGAGTTGGAACTAGATGGTTTTAAAGGTCCCTTCCAAACCAAAGCATTCTATGATTCTATAATTGATTCTATGATTCTAAGAAATGTGTCTAATTGCTATGTAATTTAATAATCTAACTGAATGGGTAGAATATCTCATTGTTGCTTTGAGCATTAATATTACTTCTTTTAACCTTTATGACCTACAGAGATTCTGCTGTAACATCCAGAGGAGAAAGGAAGGCGGTACTCATCTTGAATAGCTTGCCTGGAACATAACATATCTGTTACCACTGTCAGAACTCACACTAAGAACAAAAGGATTAGAGAAGACCTAAAATATCTTCAGCCTTATATAGGATAAAAAACTATTCATATGGATATACTCGGTCTACTCCACAGGATAGACAACTGCACACATCACTACAGGAGACAAGTCATCAGGGAAAAAGACCAGCCTGGTTAAATAGACAACTTAGGCTGGATCTTAGTGAAAAAAAGAGAATTTATCATCTCTGGAAGGAGAGTCAGGTATCTTGGGAGGACTATAAAGATGGGGAGAGGTCATCTAAAGAGAAGATTAGCACTGCCAAAGCCCAATTAGAACTTGATTTGGCCACTACAGTTAAAACCAAAAAAGTTTTTATAAATATATTGGCAGCAAAAGGAGAGTCAAGGATTGCCTTCATCATTTGTTGAATGCATAGTAGAATAGGGGATGAGGAAAAAGCAGACATACTTAATGCCTTTTTTTGCCTCAGTCATCATTATCAAGAGCAGTTGTCCTCAGGATACCCAGCTCCCTGAGCTGGAAGTTGGTAATGGGGAGATGAGTGAAGCCCCCACAATCCAGGAAGAGATGGTTAATGGCCTGCCTTGCCAATAAGACACTCACTATGGGCCCTGATGGGATCCACCTCAGAGTTACGAGTGAACTGGAGAAAGAACTTGCCAAATCACTCTCTAATATCTACTAGCAGTCCTGGTTAACTGGAGAAATTCCAAATGACTGGAAATTGGCAAATATAACACCCATCTACAGGAATGTTTGGAAGGATGATCCATGGAAATACAGGCCTTACCATGGTTCCAGGCAAGGTTATGGAAGAGATTATCCTGAATGCCATTACACAGCACATGCAGAACAACCAGGGTATCAAGCCCAGCCAATGTGAAAGGCAGGTCCTGCTTGACCAATCAGATCTCCTTCTGCGACAGGGTGACCCATTTCTGTAGGTGGATGTGTTTATCTAGACTTCAGTAAAGTATTTGACACCATCTTCCACTGCATCCTCTGAGAACAACTCTCTGCTCATGTTTTGAATAGGTGTACTCTTTGATGGGTAAAAAACTGGCTGTCTGGCCAGGCCTGGAGAGTTGTGGTTAATGGAGCTAAATCCAGTTGGTGGCAGGTCACTTGAGGTATTCCTCAGGTCTCAGTTTTGGGACCAGTTTAACATCTTTATTGATGATCTGGATGTGGGTATCGGGAGAACCCTCAGTAAATTCCCAGATGACACCAAGCTGGGTGGGAGTGTTGGTCTGCTCAAGGCAAGGAAGGATCTACAGAGAGATCCGGAAAGACTCGGTCAGTGGGCTGAGGACAACTGCAGAAGCTTCAATAAGGGTGTCTGGCTCTGGCACTGGGTGGTCTGCGTTTAGTGTTTTAGGGGTTACAGTGGCAGTGCTAGGTGGATGGTTGGACTGGTTGATCTTAAAGATCCCTTCCAACCCTGACAATAGTATGATTCTAGGATGACAGTGTCATCTCAACGGTCTGACAAAATGAAGAAAAGATAAATGAATCCAATCGACATCATTTATTTCAATCACAAAAAAATAACTATTTTAAACCTGAAGGTTTATCTGTAGATAAATGGATATTGTTTTTTCTGTGGAAGTACAAGAATGGAAAAACATGTACTACCCTGAAATTTTCTTGATCTGCTGATCTTACTATGTTTTGTGCAAGACTACCATTTTACTACTATGTGTGAGAGGCCAAGTATCCTAAAGACTGCTTCTAACACAGTTCCTGTTTATAAATGTCAGGTAATTCAGTAAATTAATTGAAATCACATGACTTTTTCAGATGAATATTCACAAAGACCAAATTAGTAACAGAGGGCCGTTTCAAACAAATCTGTGAAAATCCTCAGGTCCTATTTGTCCTAAGTCCTATTTGTCAAAAATTAAAAATAATGAAGAAAAGCAGAGAAATCATCACTTCATAAAAATACCTAATAATCAGTTGAAAGAGTCAAAGTTGATGTTACGAATTATAAAGTGAAAAAATACAGTTTGTCTTAGCACTTGCATTAGAGAAGAAAATGGCATGGAACAACTGATCCCTGTGCAGAAAACTGAAAATAGTTCAGAAAAACTAATCTTGATTTGCCAACTGCTTTTCTCTTCTTTGCAGTCATTATCTACAATAATGGGCTGAGACAACTATACAGGAAATTAAGATGTACATTTGGATCATTGGTAAATGAGCCATTAGATAATAGACAATTGATTTGTTCTGCTTACATATTATACAGAATGCTTCACTTTTAGAAAGGAGATGAAGAATTAGCTGTGAATTGCCTGGTATTTTTATGCTTTGGTGAACTTTCCTAGAATGTAGCTTTAGTAGAGTTTTTTGTTCATTGATCCAGGACAGTGAAGTAAAAGCATATATCAATATGTATCACACATAATAATAACTGTAGATATTTCGATTTTTTCTGTTGAAGGCCTAGCAGATGTACGTAAGAGATAGAGGATATCACATATTACCTGTGAACATCAAAAGGGGTGGGTGAGGATGGTGGAGAGAGTTCAAAACTTACTTTAAGTTTAAAATACTTTTCAAAATGGTTGTGGGTTTTGGTGATTGGGAGATCCTTTACTTTTGCACAATCATGTACAGCATCCGGGGAGAATTAGGCTGGGAAGTCATACTCCCAAATTTCACTTCTGCATACACTAAACTAAGTTTATGTTAAGTAAGATGCTTGCATTAGTAAGGAAATAACAGAAGACCACTTGCTGAGAGAATAGCATCCCTTTCCCATTATGATCTCTTTTGAAGTAGCTGCTTGACTAATGAATTTGTACACATCCCACTTCCAACCTTCCCCATCCCACTTTCCACATGTGTTTGCATTACTGAGAAGTAATTATAATGAAAAATACAAATTTTGGGGGAAAAGGAGATGGGATGTGACAACTGAAAAAAGACCAAATACACCAGACAACTCATCATCTTACCATTTCTTCTGATCTTTCAGCAGCCACCAGACCAAATGAATAGAAGGATAAGGTCATCAGGTAAAAAACAGACACAGCAGGAATTATTTTGTTCATTGATCTTGAAGGTTGGACAATTTGAACACAGTATTGTATAGATAATTTTCCTTAATGATTCATCAATATACATAGAAAAAAAATGCATTCTTTTAGAGAAAAAATTAATTTATGTGTCAGTGTCCCATTGTCAGGGGCAAAGAATGGATTGAATCTGTTAGTCGTTCTTTAACCAAGACCATAAAGAATGTACACAGATTTGTCTCTTTCTAAGAAGAAAAATTATGGAGGTATTTGCAGCACTTATCTTCAAGCACTTACACTACATATTGTTCTACCTAAACTCTCTCTGCAATCAGCTGGATGAAACACTCCTGCAGGCAGGAAGTTTAAAGTGTCTTAGTTACATTTATGCTCTGAACATATCCTAGATATTTTTCATGCTATTCAGTAGAAATCTTACCCCAAGAGCCTAATACCAGATAGTTAAGTCATTGGACTAAATCGAGTAGGGGAACCAGTCTTCCTAATTATTTTCGTGAGTTTAAGATTGCTTCAGGACAATAAATTAATAAACTTACCAAAATACAGTTAGTAAGATGCTATTTATATAATTTTGATGACTATCTGGAAGACTGGGAAGACACTTTAAAAAGAATGGTTGGAATGAAGATTCATTCACAAGACGAGGCTAAGTGCTTTGCAACATAATTCCACAGCAAGACATACAGGTCTTAGATATCTAAAAGAAACAAAACACTCATTGCAGAATTGAAGGATGGAATCTGATTTTAAAATGGCATTTTTACCATAGAAAAAAGCAGTCCAGAAACTGGGCATATTCACCATTCATGAGACTACAAAAGCAATATATTGAAGACTGTTGGAAATCAGGCTTTCTGATCATTGCTACTGGATAGCAAGACTTTTTAATTGAGAAATTGGCTGAGAAAGGGAAAGGAGAAGGGGAAGGGGAAGGGGAAATTGAAAGGAAGAGGAAAGAAGAAAATATAACATTGTTATACCACAATACAACAATTAAAAATTAGAAACTGAAACACAGAAGGGTCAACTGGTTTTCCCCAAACAACTCTCAAAGCCTGTGCCACAGTCACTGCCAGAAAAATTAACTTTAATGTTTTTAATCTACAAGTTCATTGTTCTTGTTAGAGGTCCAGGTTTAGACTATGTTCTTTTGAATTTCAATAAAGAATTCAAATCTTGTAGTACTATGCAACTAAATAACACAAACTCAGCCAAGTTTAACCATTTCTACTTCTCCTTTTTACATCACAATTCTTTCAGTTATAATAAGTAAAATCAGACTGTGTGCTCCCACTGAAGCCCTAAATAGTCACTTCGAGAAGTTGTTTACATCTCAGCATAGATCGCTGAAAATAGCAAGCTTTAATGAGAATGCTGACCAGCCTTTCATGCGTAGCTCTCAATAATGAAAGATTCCTGTCTGGCTTACTCTCTCATTGCCATCTAACAGTTTTTCTTCCATTCATTAGTGGAACATCATATAACTTAAAAGAGATTAACATATGTAAAGAATGTCATCCCAGAGGGATTTCTGGAACAAAGGAATATTTTTCTATATTTGGCAGTTTTGGTAAGAGCTCATTTTCTAATCTACAGTAGTTGTTAACTTCACAAAGAAAGGAATTCTCTTTCTTCAGGTTTTTAACCAAATGCCCTATTTTTTGGCTTTGTCTCTTGGGCTTGTGGATGTCTTAAATAAAAATAAAAGCACAGAATCCCACCCTCCAAGTCTCTGATTGCTTTTTATAATAGCTCAGTCCCTGAGGGGCTCAGCTTGTTATTGAAATTGTTTTCTTTAATGGGCATTTTGTGCTTTTCCCCTGGATTATTTTACTTACTTGGAGTGGTGAATGCATGCCAGTTCAAAAACCAAACACTGGGGCAAATGCTACAAACACATCGCCCAACATGTGGTCGGCATTTAGACAAGTATATAAAGCACAGAATTATTCTGAGCACTGGGGAGAACACTCTTAATTCAATGTTGCAGCAGATAAATTATCTATCTCATGATTTAGATTATGCTGACAGTTTCATTATGTATTTCCAGTGCCCAAACATACTAATAAGTGTTGTAGGTTTATCCCAGTTCAGTATAGAAACTAAATTCTGCCATCAGATGAATACTGAACAGGCACAATGAAGGGCAGATGTGTTCTATAGGATCTTGGCACTGTCAAGGCACAACATCTGAACTTTGTATTTATTTCAAAAAGCTTGAAAGCTTATTTAGCTGACACTTGGGAGGGAGTGAGAGGGAGAGGATCTGATTCTCCTCTCACACATGTTTTAAGCCATTGTTGGATTTCTGATTTCATTAGAGTTACATCTGATTTACTTGGCTGTCAGTGATGGGATAGAGTCTATATAAAACTGAATTAGAAGTCTAAGGAATATTCTGCCAGATTTCTGATACTAAATTTTCTAAAGGAAGACAGATCAAGAAACAGCCTAAAGGAATGGTGGTTACTGAGTTCCTAAAGGATTAGTTTTGGGCCTGTGTTTGCTGAATTTTTTACAAGGCTAGTGCCTAAGTTGTCACAAAGTACTTTATTGAGTGTTATACTGAATTCAAAATATTTTGGAACCTCACAATTTCTCAGTGGTCTCTTATCCTACCAAGTGCTGATGCTAACTTTGTCTGTGTCAATCAGTCTTTTGTAAATACATCCTGCAATTTCAATTTTCCATTTATCATCATACCCTGAACAAATCATCATAATATGTTAAACAATAATGTATTCTATTGAAATGAATCCATCAGAGTTAAAGTTTCCCGGTTATTTCTTCTCTTTAGGATATTTGCTTCATCTAGTTTTAGGCATTTGGCCCTCTAGCAGCCCTAATTTCCCACTACAGACAATGGAGAACAGACTCCACTTGGTAAAGATTCAAAAACAAGATTCCTGGTTTAAATAGCCTTCTGAAAGATCTGTCTATGTTAACTGGATAGGTTCATTTGCCCACATAATTGGGCAGCTGAACTAGGATTGTCTGACCATGTGTTGCCACACTTAATCTGAGGTTACAAATTCTTATTATAGAACTTCTAACTTCCAGCACAAATTCTTTCATAAAGTTGCTTGTAATTTTGGAGTTATAAGAGTATGTACTTAATTTCCTTCAACTACTTTTTGGAAGGAAGCACCTTATCCATTGCATTCCCTTAGTCATAATCTGGTTTGCCGTATTTACAGTAAAGTCAGTGGACTTGCTGGATGAGTAAAATAAACTTTATATTTTCAGTTTCTAGGATGTCTCACTTTGACCAGCGTTTTAAAACATGAAGAATCACTGTGATAGTATTCTTCAAGCCCATGTGACATTGTCGGGAGAGGACTTGCAGGTTCTGTGAGAAGAGAGCAATCACAGTTAGGCATTCTTAGATCATGCAATAATTTTAAGACGAGCTCAGTTTCTAGATCTTTCGGAGGCCTCTAATATCTGTACAACTTTCTATAGGCTTGAATCCTGAAGTTAGTAGCTAAGGTTCTAGTTAGACTGCTCAATTTTCGTGTTACCCACAAGAAAACTCAAAGCACAACTGCACAAAATTGTTGATGCCTGAAAGCAACCCAAGTAGCAAGAACAGTGACTCAAGTCCTGCTTCTGTTTCATGTCAGAAGGATAATCTCTCATTGTAATCTTGACAAAAAATGTCAATACATATTTGAATTCAATTCCAGCAATTATTTTTAAAAACTTGCCCTGAAAGTAATTAATTAGGAAAAAAATTCTTACTGTTACTCTTCTACTGACAGTCTAAATGAAACAAAATCAGCCTGGAAGTCTCCAACAGGAAAAAAGTTCAGATTTCTGTTGGTTCTTGTGTTCCCTGTTATTGCCGAAAGAGCAAAACACAAGAAATAAAACAATACCCTTCAGCCTAAAACACCCAAAATCCCCAAAAAAGAGTTTCCTGATATTGCTGTGGCTTTGCTCACCTGTTGTGGGGAGAAGATGAAAAAACAAAATTCAGCGAGGAGTGAATGCATTTGCTATACTTCACCAGGGACAAACTGTCTGCCCACCTTAGGAGAAGGAACACCAAGGGAGATTTGGGGTACTGCTCCCAGGGGGACGTGAAACAGGATGGAGTGGCATGAAGGTGCTGTGGTCATGCTGTTGAAAACAATGCAGCTAATCATAACTAAGCCAAAGGAATAGTCCAGACAGTAACTGAAATGTGAACTTTTCTTTATTAACTCAAAAATACGTATTATTTTTCACTCCCCTACATGTCTTAATGACTGACGTCATTCAGACTCCATGAAATTGTATGAACTGTGCCCTTTCTCAAAGAAAATTATGTAAATATAGCTTAGGTGAGGAGGGAGGTCAGAGAAGACACCATCATAACTTCTGGGATCAGTCAACATGCTCATCCTGTCTTCTCCCTCATAGGGATGGCTCTTGGGTAAGAATCTTACTCTATGCACACTAAATATTTCTTTTAAGCTAGTTCTTATCGGCAATCAGAGCTTGGCTGAATATCACTTTAAATTCATTTTTATGTTCAGTAAACAACAGTAATCTCTGAACCTTAATCTGCCACAGTTCTCTATTACCAACATGTTTGTTAATAAAGTGCCTTATTCCATAAGCTGGAACTTAGTGCAAGTCCTTCAAGGGTGTTAGCAGGGCCTGGCAGCATACTTGGGAAAACGGGTGATGTACCAGCCCAGAGCGGGGACGCCATGGGCATATGTCCCTGAATAGTTGGTCAAGCCACCCTCTGATACAGTGGGCTGGTCAGTGGGGTTCTGGTAACAGGGCACTGTCAGGCTGCTTGGGTGTAAGGGACTCGTCTTTCCTGGGGCACTGATAGATGGATCAAACACAAAGGGTTCAAGGACACCCTCCCTTTTACATGATACCTGTCATGGGGGGGTTGCTGTCAGCTGTAAGTTAAACTTTCCTGAAAAAGAAAAGAGGATTGTTCTCATCAGTCTCATACTGGGAAGGAAATTACTGGGAAGCACCTCTGACCCACTTTCCCCCTCCCACCTTGCCAATACAATTTCAGAAAAGCAAACAGTCTCTTACTCCATTAGGCAAAAATCAAAGGCTATTTTGAGAAAATTTAACCCCATTGCTGTACAACTAATCTGGAGAAATAAACAAGAAAAATTTAAGAAACCCACATCTTCTGCAAACCATGGTAACTTTTTATTGCCTATCTGTGAAGGAAATGAGCACTCCTATCAGGCTGGAAGTGATTAAAAATCACAATGAATATTTTAACTTTCAACTTTTTCATGCAAATTATTTTGAAACTTTATAATGACAATTATATCATTTTAAATTAAAATCATATTGCCATGATTTTTAATTCCATGTACATTTTCAAAAATAGATTTAAAAAAAATTCAATACAATATTGCCTATAGTAAAAGTTTCTAAGTCATCTTCTCCCTTGCTTCTGCAAAACTCTCATTATATATTTATTTGAATTTATATATATAAAATATCTTAATACTGCAGTTCATATGGATTAAGTTATCTGTAATTTGCATCAATAAAAGTCAGTACTGCAAGTATC
>VZTE01004640.1:735622-788669 GCA_013397775.1 Eulacestoma nigropectus | reverse complement strand
TATTATATATATAAAAAATAATAAATGTAGGCCATCTACTGTTTATCATTTAAAATTGACCTCAAGAGAACAGAAAATAGATATGGAGTTTGATTCCATCCAATTTAAATTCTAATTTAGATTCCAGATTATTATCAAAGCTGAAAAATTATCTTGTCCGCATGGATTTTTACTATTTTTTAATTCATAAATGCAATAATATAATTTTTATTGCACAGGACATCCAAGTCAGAAGAAAAAGATTCCCTGTTTTCATGTTCTTGCCCATATTTCTACAATATTTATGTTAAAAAATTTGATTTTCAAAGACAATAGGGGAAATGGTGGAATATATAGTTTTACATGTAGGCCAAACTATTCTGTTAAAAGAATTTATTTTGTACTTTATAAACCTATATGAAGCTCCAGTGTGGAGCAGACTTACAAAGATGCTGCAGACTTGAATCAATAACAATCATTTAATTCTGTTTGGTAAATAAGAAAATATGAAAAGTTCTTTCTTGTTTGAAAGGCATGAAAATAAGGTAACTAAACATAAGTTGGAGAAATGCTAGTAAATTGTAAGAGAAAAAATCAATCCAAATTGCAAAAAACATTTTTCTTTTTTTTTTAATTATTTATGGTAGGAGGGTAGAATATTTGTCAATTAGCATGTTAGATTTAAAGACAACTTTAACTGAGAAAATACCGCAACATGCATTTAACTTTAGTAATGGTGAGATGAAATAAAAGCGTCATTTCTTTTATGTCACTATAAACATAAGTATGAGAAAAGTAATTTTTGCATTCTTTGAATTGGAATCTTTTATTTTGGTCTCTTTTTTCCCCCTCAGAATTTTGTTTACTGAGTGAATCTGGCATGGATACTAGTGGGTTTAAACTTTTTCGTTTAATCTACATGTTCAATTTTCTACATGAAAGGCCCACATCCAAACTTTGGAGTCAGCAGAGCATGCAAGAAGCTCAGACTTTGGCCTGCCACTTATACGCACTAAAATGCAAAAAGGATCTGTAAAACTAGACTGACAAGTAGCTTATAATGCTCTCTGCACCACTGATCAATGTTACAGCAAGGAGGAGATGCGAGATACAGCTATACTGTCCATACAGATCTATGTTGAACAGCCTGTGTTTGTCTAGTAGCTGGCTAGTCTACTCTGCATTCCTACTACTACTGCAAACCTAGAAGGATATGTGATTATCATTTAATATTTACTGAAAATCTGAAAAATGGAGAATGAGTTTGGAAAAGGCACTGAGAAGCAAACTGGTTGGAAAGCTGCTTGCATTTATGTAATCTATAATATTAATAATTTAAATTAAAGAATGAGTAGTCTCAGTAATATGTTGTCTTTAAAGTTAATAAACAAAACACAATGTATCAAGTGCATACAAAAAAATCTGACATTTATGAATCTTGTGTAGAGAAAGTAATATTTTAGACTGAAAATTAATATTCTTTTCCTTGTTAAATATAGACACATACATATCCTCAGAAACCCAAAACAATGGCTGAATTACAGACTTGTATTTAGTGGTATTGTGAGTTCCAAGGGGGCTCTATTAAGAAACAGTCTCCAGCAGGGTAAGCTCCCTGAGGATAATTAATTAGGACAGTGTCTCTCTTCAAATAGCTCACAATTTAGAAGTCATATGAAACTGATGGAAGACGGAGGCAGGTAGGTTTTCTACAGTGTCATTAACCAGGTGTGGAGTATTGTTTTCTCAACCAATTGCTTAGCCAGTGCTAGATGAAGAAAATTTGCAGACAGTGCAGAAAAGCTTAAGAGGGGATGTTGTGCCTGAGGAAGAGATAAGTAGGCAATTGTGACTGCCACTTCTGACAGAGTAAAGATTGAACCTTGATAAATCAGCAAATGTGATAGTGTGAGACTAACCGCTTAGGGCTTGAAAGAGAGAAAAGGGCTGAAGATGATGTGGTGGGGAAAGGACAGCCAGAGAGAAGCAGCCAGAAGGGAAACTCAGACAAGGCATGGTTTGATCAATGAACCAAGAAGCTGAATCTAGCAGCACCATGGCAAATGGAAATTTGTCTCAATGTCCTATTTTTCTCGAAATATATTTACTGTGATAGATCCTACATTATGTGTATGTCACTCTTGCTGGGGCAGGCTGCTTCTATGGCAAGACTGTCTGATACTGCTGGGTTTTATAAGGATTTCTTGCTAACTTTTAAGGTTCAAGCTTCTGCATCTTTTTCCTTTGGGTTTCGTTTGGGGTTTTTTCACCCTTTCTTCGAAGTTCCAGACTATTCCACAGATTGAAAACGTTCAGACCCTATATCTGTTCTGTAATCACTTCATTTCCACCAAATGGGACACAATCTTCAGGTATTTTCCACATATTCTAGTGTTAATACTGGGATGAGGAAGTTGTTTTGCCGTTTTTAGAAGCTGCCTCTGTGAGTGGAAATGTACCATGCAGAGAGAAATTGCAATTACTGTCTACAATTTCCACTGTTATTTTGGATACCAGCTATGATAGATTATATGTGCTGAATTTCTCCCCCAAATGTGCAGTAATATCAGTTTGTAAACTTTTACTTTGACACAAAGTTGCTTAATCCTTGTGGGATAAAAGCTCCAGTATTACACAGTTTATGCATTTTTAGTTATTTCTCTGTTTAGGATACACTTTTTTAAAACTGCTAAATGAAATAAAAACCTGATGGATGTACAATCAAAATACAACTTTACTAAATTCATTTTCATATGTCTTATAAAGTTTAGATTAATGGTGACCACGGTTATTAAATTGAGTATTATGAAAAATGAGCAGTCAGCTCTGGGTTACAATACACTGATTCTCCAATATCTTTTAACTTCTTAAAAAAACCCCAAAACAACATAACCAACCAAACAAAAAATTACCAAACAAACAAACAACAACAAAAAAAACCCCAAACTCCATATATTTTTTGCTCCAACTGTAATGAGGAGGAAATAAACAGCTTGGAAAGTAATGATGTGAACAAACCTGCTACATGCATATCTGCCTGAATCCAAAACTGGCTTTACCTACTTCTCTCTGTGGCTTTTGCTCGCTCGCTGCCAGCAGAGGATGCCAAGCCATCTCCCAGTTTCCAGGGCATTTGGGGTAATAGACTCCTGTACAAGAGTAATAAACCCTTGGAGATGGGAGCTGGAAATCTGACCTGCCCAAACATTGCGGCCTTCTGATCTGAGAGTGTAAGAAATATCAAGTGCTCAGGGGCTTGACCAGCAGGCCCCATCAGCTTCTAACTCTGGGCCCTCCTTGGGACCAGGCAAGGCAGGCTTGAGCAGAAGCTCTCTACGAAGCCTCTGCCTTTGGAGCTGCTTTTATTACCAAGTATTCCAATCTGCCCTTTTCTGCAGCTTTGGTCACATCAAGCTGCAACCAGGATTTATCCCTTGGCATGCCACCTGATCTGTTGTAGAGTCTGTTCCCCAGGGGCTGCTAGGAAATTTGGCATCTGGCTTGGGACTGATGAGAAGAAAGCAGCAAACAACTTAAGTGTTCTACTCACCAGAAATTTGCCAGCTACTCTGTTTGGCTTCTTTCATATTTTTAAAACTATCACATGAAAAAAAGTATTTCTTAATTTCAGTTAAATATTTTTGCCTTTTAAAAAAATTCTGACTTCCGTTGACAATTCCTGGACACAGACTTGAGAAACATAGCTTATTTTTCCCTCAGAGTTTTGGTATTTTGAACAATCTATGGGAATTCCACTAAAAATTCATCAAAGGACTTGTGGACTTTTTGTTCATTGTGTAGGAGTGGAGACAGGGGGAGAAATATATTCTCAACATTCATTTTAAAAGAAATTACTTACATGTGGGTGTGAAACACTTTTTTAATGCTGCAAAATCTACTCCATACCAAGGTCTATATTGCACTTAGAAAATCCAATACCAGTTTAAAGACAAAAAAAAGAGGAAAAATATAAATAAATAAATGCCCGAACCTTTAGTACAGCTGAATGCAAAATGGTTTCAAAAGTCATCACCATTCTCAAATTAGAATATAACTGAATAAGACTCCAACAATTCTTTTTCCTTTATTTTACAGGGCAGAAGGTGCAAGATGCCTGGAAGCAGCTTGTGAAGGCAGGAAGAGTCTTGGAGTACAGCTGCAAACTGAAAGTACGGGAGGGTGTGGGGAGAACAGCTGGAAGCTCAAGAAGAAACCAGGGTCATCATGAATCACACTTCCTTCCTAGACTGCTTCTGGAGCAGCAGGGATCTTTATTATGAGTTTAGAGTAAGCTCCTACTCACCCACTGCTTTTTTTCCTAATACAATATCTCACAGTTTCAAGACCTCTACATGGGAAAGCAGCCAAATCTGAAGGAAGAGAATATGAAGGAGGCATGAGAATTACCTTCAAATATGCAAAGAAGGGAGCAGTCTCCACAGAGGTGGAGTCTAGGACAGGAAAAAAAAGAAAGGAAAAAAGATTAAACTGCAGCAAAGACAACTTCTATTAGATAGACAGCAGAACTTTTTAACAGTGAGGACAGTGAGTGTCAATGATGGATTATTTGAAAAGGAATATTCTGGCAAGCTCTAAGAGCCATTTAGACAAGCATCTGACAGTAATGACATGAGTAGTGCTTATGCAGCTTTGGCACAAGATGGACTACATGAGCCTTGCTGATTCTTTCCAGCTCTTTGAATCTGTGTGCAAAACAGAAGTCTCAGCTAATTTGCATTTTCAGGTTTGTTTCTGCCAAAAATAAAGGATAGAAAAAGGTGAATATGGGACTATGACTCTTAATATATCTGTCTGCATGGTTCCTACTGTTTTCTTTCTCCGTAAAACAGAGAGAACCTTTATTTACATTGTCTCATCCAGGTCACATAGACAGAAGTTATTATAATTCTGTTTCTCTGCATTGCAGGATCAAGAGCTGAGTCAACTCTGCTGGGATTCAACCCACGTTCCAGGGAGTCTAAGTATTTCATATCTGATGTTTAAAATTCTAACCAAATAAAATTTCTGCTTGGAGATGTACCAGTGTGTGGTCAGATTTTATTGTGTTTCTGTTTGAAATTCACCCACAAGTCTGAGAAATTCCTACATTTTAACCAGCACAGAGCATTTCTTTTGTTGATCTATTTACCTTTTCTTTTTAAGAGCATGCAAATGACCAGGATTTCAGTGTTTTTCAAAATTATTTTATACTCAACACAATTCCACTGAGATCTACAAATGCCTTAGATTTATGCCTGCTCAGTAGCTGATGCTCAATTATTAATTCACTAATGTCTGTAAAGTGCTTTGAAGATAAAAAACACTACATTGTAGAACTGCTAACTGATACTTGGATGCTACTATTATTGCTGCTGAAGCTGTTAGAAAATATGCTTGGAACACATCCCCAAAGGCACATGATGAGGAAAGGTCATCCATGGCAGTAGTTTATGCAGAAAGGAGTAAATCACACTGAAATTCTAGAACTACTGCTTTTTTAATGCAGATTCCAAAAATCAGTTAAGTTATGAGATCAGAATTTTTTTTCTTTGAACAAAGTATGGTTAAATATTAATAGATCAAAAGGGAAAAAATCAATATAAGGAATAACTTAAAACAATAAGGTGGAAAGGATTTCCCACTAGCTTCTGGGATGGCAGGGCACTGTGGTTTCTGTCCTTTACTCCAATTACTTTGTACGTGGATGGGAAGCTGATTTTGAATGTAAAAGCACATTTAGATGGAACAGCCCTTCAGGCAGTTACGGAGAATACAGAGAAATCTGCAGTGGCCTCCAGTCTCTGTGACTGCAGAGCAATCCTGTTTGGGTTTTGCAATAGCACTGCTGTGCCTCTGCTCCAGGAAGATACCTTTTTAACCCATCATGGCCATTTGGTGGGGTGAAGCCAGAACCCTAAATAAACACGCAAGAAGATCTCAGCACACAGGCTCTGCCATCTAGCTTTAAGCACAGTAATGCCTTTACAGGATCCTCTGGTTTCCCTCAGGCCCACCTTCCAGCTGGGTATCCTCACAGGTTACATCTGAGAGTTGTTCTTCCCTCTGCCTGAGATGTGTACAGAAAGGAGAATAGGCTTGTATTGATTTCTCACACATCACCTCCATTCCCAGACACACAATCCCGATCATCAGATACCTTGGGCGTTTTGCTACACTTCACACTTATGTTGCTGCATTACAAAACACTGCTCTCTACTCACAGATTGCAAGTGTTGCTGACCCAAACCTCTGCCACCACTGTAGAGCACTGCCTTTGAGAAAAGCTTGAAAGGGCTGTTTGGCTCTGAGCAGAGACCGGTTGAAGTGATCAGATAAAGCTTTGACCCCAAGTGTCAGAGTCCTTTATTTGAACAGCAATTTGAAACAGCTAAACCTCTACCCTGAGCAGCAGAATGGAGCAGATGAAAACACCACCAGACCTGAAACACTTTAGAAATGTGGAAGACAACCAGAGAAGTTTAAACACAGTGTTTCAGTTTGTCTCTGCAAGCAATGGAAACCAAAACAGGCACACACACACCCCTCAAGAAAAGGTCAAGAGGAAGCTTTATCTTTGATAGCTTGGTCTGAAGCACTTCAGGGTTTTAATACTTTCAGTCAACTCAGCCAGACTAGGCTAACACTGAAGCTGTAATGCAGGCATTTAAGAACCTCGCTTCACATAGAAATAGAACATATGAGTTGAGTAACACAATTTTAAACAGAGGATACTAGAAGAAGTTAAAAAAAAAGACAAATTACTTCAGCCAAGCCCCAGTTTCAGGGGATGAAGCCCTTGATAAGAAGAACAATACTGAAAGGAATCTGGAACAAAACACTCAGAGAGAGGCTATTGAAAGATGCAGAATTAACTATGTAAAACACATTTCAAATTTGGATAACAAGGGTAGAAAATCAGTTCCTGTTAAAGCCCACGGACAGTTATCGAGACATGGTGGATATAGGAAATTTAAAACATGAGAAATAAAGTAAAGGATTGTGGGAGACAGGAGATGTTCAGTGCTGACAGCCTCTGAAATGCAGCTCAGGAAGCAATATGTGTAAATTCAGACGCAAGCAGAAAAAGTAAAGATAATGTTTAACATCTGAAGAAAGATGCAGAAAAAGAAACATATTTGCCAAAATGTTCAACAGTCCACCAAATAAGCTCTACAAGGGCAAAGCAATTTCTCCTTAAAAGCAAAATATAATATTGCCAAAAGAGAATAATAGACTATTAATGTGTGGGGGAAAAAAACAATCAGGTCTGGTGAACATCATTTCACAGGCTACAAGAATCAGTAATGTTAACTCTATCTTTAGTAAACATGAACTGATGAAATCATGCATTAGCATGTGGGTGCCCAGCTAGTCCAGAGAGGAAGGTCTGCTGCCAGGACCAGCAGGAGCAGGCTGGTGGCAAGGGCAGCCTCTGGCCACAGCAGGCAGTGAGGCAGTGCCCTCTCCTGCAGAGGAGGTCCAGTAACAGCAGCGAAGGTCACTCTCAGTCCAGCCCACATGCATGTCCATAGGGACCAGGCAGATCCAGTCCAGCAGGACATCAGTTAAGGGTCAGGACCAGGGAGGGAAAATGTCAAATATCAAATGCAGTTCTTAAACAGAGTGGGCCCAAAAAGGCACCTCATAGTCGTCACACATCTATGTACGCCTTGTGTGAGATCTGGCCTTGAGCACAGGCAACCAAACACCAAGGAGAGGGTATGGAGGCCCCACAGACTGTTGCTACGCCTAGAGCAGTAGTATGACATCTGTGTCTGTATGTAGTATATGGACTCTTTATTCTTATTTTTTTTAGGAAAGAAGCTGAGGAACAATACCTCTTTCAAAGGCATGCTGAAGTATCAATAGCCTAAAGTCTAACATGCTATAGCGTACATTCATCAATGAAATTTTCTTGTTCTGGAGATATAAGAGTGCTAGTGGTGGGGAAAAACTGCTAGGAGATTTATTAGAGCATCTCAGAGATGTCACACATCCTCACTTTCACATCTGCTCCACTGACACATAAAAAAGAAGCTGTGGCCTGCTGTGTGGACTCCATCCCCTCCACTACTATAGGTACATAGGCACAGAGAAATTATGTCCCGACAGTCACTCTACGAATGACACAGCCTACATGACTTGAACAGAAGGCTACATGACTTGGATAACGAGGGAAAATCTTATTACTCAAAGTTGAATCCTACTATTCCTCCCGGAGCATACATGAGAGAGTATAGGATATAGGTCCAGCTTCACAAAACATTTACTTTACCAGAGGAAAGAAGTTTAGTTGCTTATTGTGCAGTTATTTTATCTGATAGAAAGGTCCAGAATAATATTTTCCCTTTTCCTTGGCTTTTTTTTCCCATGCAAGACTTGCATGATGCCTAGCCAGCTTCTGACACACTGATGGTTCTTGTCTGAAATGATGAGTGCTCAAATACCACTGGTATCTTTGGGACCAACTCTTGGCTCATGGAAAAAAAAATGCTGAAGGAAAATAAGTCCCTAATTCTTTATTGTCAAAGTGAAAAGTCAGGAGCTGATGCGGGAATGGGCTGATTTAGACTGAAGGTCAATCTGATCCAGAGCCCTGTATCTGACAGTACCAATTGTTCCCCAGAGATAAAAGAGCAAGGACAGAAAAAACATGCTTATCCAGTTAATGCACTGCAGAGATACAAAAACCATGCAGCCACAATTCACAGATTATTTCTAAGAAATCTGGTAGGCTACCTTCAGTGAGCCAACCTTATGTTGAACCTTGGAAAACACAGGTTGTTTCAGAGTTCTATCATATTTAAACATAGATTGTTAGTGGAAAGGCATCTGTTTGTCATATTACTGACAGCTGGATTCTCTGATGAGATGTCAATGATGCCTTTGAATATTTCATGATACTAAAAATTTGTTTACTATTTAGAGAAAGGATTTAAAAACAGGTGTTCTAGCACTTTGAAAGGTGCTTAGACTCTGGCCCCATAGCAGTGAAATATGTGGTTTGCCCAGCAGCTGTTGCTGAAGCAGTTCCATTTTTGCATAACATCTTTAAATAGCAATTAGAGCTGAGACCGAATCTGGGCTTCCCAAGTCATGCTACATAGTCCAAAGAATGAGGGCAGCCAAGCATTATTTGCAGGAAAATTCTTCTCTGAATTTTATACATCAGGTCAGTCTTCTGCATAGAAACCCCTAGAAATCTACTGCTTTGCTATATAACTTGTCTGTAGTTACCATATCCATTAGCCAAAAGCACTCATAGGGTTTTATAATGGTGCATTAGGACATTGAACACTCCAGGGAGAAAATGAAGCTAATGTAATGGCAAATGACTTTCAAAATATTCTATTCTGTGCCTTTAAATTTCAGACCCTGAAAGAAAGCAAAGAAAAAAGAAAAAGAAGAACATGAAAGGAAGAGATTAGCCTGTGAGTGAAAGCCCAGCTGTGTAAACAAGTCTAGTGACTTCTTTTATCTCTAATTGGTCTTATACATTGATCTTTCTGGTGCCAAAATCACACACTTCACATTAATTCTTCAGTAATATAGCATTATTTCTGGATGGTATTGGTCTGAAATGTCAAACTGATATGTGTCGCTTGCAATCTACTAACATTTCCAGTTTTTTCCAGTGAACATCAACAACTGTCTTTAGTTATACTACTTTAAAAGTCTGAACAGGAAACAGGTTTATACCACTAAAAATGTGAATATAGGCACTAAAATTGTGTTAATAGTGCTATTCACTGCACAAGACTTAGAAGATACTCAGCTGGCATAAATTTTTTGGCCAAATTACATTAACTTCAGAGATGTCATGCCAGTTAATATGGTCAAATAATTGGCCTATAGACTTCAGAAGATAAGTGTCTCACAAATGCAGAACAGGCTGTTGTCTTTTCTGATAGTTTAGGACCTTTGAGTAACAAGATATTCCTATAATTGTGTAGACTAGGAGCAGACACTGGGGTAGAAACTGAAAAACTCCAGTTAGACAAAGAAACCATGTGTACAGGCAAATGAAAATCAGTACTGATAAATGCAAGGTGATGCACGCTGGCCATAAGAATAAATTAATGAGGCAACAAGCAAATGAACTGTCTATCCATCTGACACAGGTCAAAGGCACCCATATGTGAGAAAGGGGCATCAAAGCAAAATCACAGTCTGTGTGCAGCTCTGATCAAAAAACCAAATATTTTAGGTTACATGACATATGTGGCACAGTGAAATATATAAAGATTGTGTCAATATAATGATGTAGTATTGCCTGCAGAGTTAAAGAGATTTGATAACGTTACACATAGGAATGAAAAATGTGTATGAGAAACAATAGACTTCCATTTTTCTGTCCTTCTATTTCTTCCACAGGATTATTACATAAAACTAGAAAAGTGTAAGTTCAGAAAGAATCACTGAGGTACGTTTTCCTGCTATGGATCACTAAACTGCGATTACCTTGCTGTATATATGTGTGTGTGTTTGTGTATAAAGCTTAGATATAACTGAGGTTAATAACAAGACTGATGACTAGTAAAACAGTCAGAACTAATATAAAATCTGGCATTAACTGATAATAAACCTTATTTCATAACCAACCAACCAAACATAATTCATGGTTTAAGATAGCCTCTGATGTTTACAGATTTGTCATGTGATAAATAGACTTTTCGCATTTAGTAAGTCCTTCAAGGCAGGCAGTAACTGTGAGAAATAGAGTACTAGACTAGATTAATGTCAAATTAATTCAGTTTGTAAATTTCAATTTTGCTACCAATAATTGTTTTCTATCAGTACATGACTAGACAAGACCCTGAGTGACCTGCTGTAGTCATTCCTGTTTTGAGCAGGAAGGTTGGTTTAGAGATCTCCAGAGATGCCTTCCAACAGTAATGATTCTTTGATTCTATGATTAAATGGAAGAATACAAACAATTTCGCAGGACTAAAGTTGGAAGAAACATTTCTGTGCTAAAAGGTGTATGTAGCTGAATGTGTTAGAAAAAAACACACCAGAAGAAGGATTTACAGGTTGGGGCTTTTTCTCATTAATTCACTCATAATGGTGTGTAAACCAGTTTCTGTAGTGTATAACAGTCTGTGAGAGACAATTTCTTTCAACTCCAAACTAGATTTAAATAAACTGTAACAGATGTTCTTTATATGGTCTTAAAATGAAAAAGGTTAGATTTAGATTAGACACAATGAAGAAATTCTACTCTGGGGGTGGTGAGACACCGGGGCAGTTTTTCCAGTTACTGATCCGAAAAGTGGAGATGACTGAGGTCCAGTGTCAAGAAGTCTTCTCTGGCATAGTTTAAGTATCCAGTGTAGATAAAGTTCCCCTTGACTTTTCACAGCAGAGTTGGTTCTTCTAAGAATGTGTTTTGGTGGGCCAAGTTAAACACCATCTTTCCTTGGGAAAAGAGGTCTTTAGGCCTGGTCTCATCAGTTGTCTTTCATTTCTGTGTTGAAGTAAGTTTGTTTGGCTTGCAACCACTGAAAGTAGATGCCTAATCTTAATTAAAAAATGAAGAAAGTAGACTGAAAGAAAATATTCATAGTTAAGAAGCCAGAAATATAGATGTGAACTTCGCTGATTCATTGAGTTACAAGTGTTAACAGTGATGCAACTGAAGAACATCTTTCTCCAAAGGCAGAGCTGTGCCACAGGAACCGAAGGAAAATGCCCGTGAGCAGATTTCACCTGGAGACCGACCTCTAGAGGGCAACACAATCATATGAAATGGCAAAGAAATACCGACAGGGGCACTATAAAAACTGCACCCTGATCAATACAGTTAATCCCCCCTTTACATTCTAAACTCTTATTTATATAAAACCTAACTCAAAGGACAGGTTTTACAAAATGACACATGTCACTAGATACCCCCTGTATGGTTACTGTGACCATATTGTACCTTTCGTGACACTTAGTCATCATCATAAAATACATGACCTTCCACTCTAAAAATGCGTCCCTTAAGCTTGAAACAAGCACAAATCTCTATAGGCGCTCAAGTTTTTTATTCTCATGTAGAAGATTAGAATGCCATACTTGGACCTCCAAGCTCTGAGTCTACAACAGCACCAGACTACTGATCCTCAAGCCCTTTTTTCAAAGCATTTCCCAAACCCCCTCTCTTTGTGTGACTCAGTATGATAGTTTTCAAAGACATACATATGTGTAAATTAAATAAAAATATTCCTATAGTTGTTATCTAAGTATCTCAGTGTCTTTTACCTACTACATCCCTACACTTCTTGGACGATAGTCACTTCACGGAAAGCATCTGCATTTTATATTGGAAAAATAAAACATACAGAACATATTCTCTGTGTTCCACCTGCGAAGAAGCAAATCCTATTAACTGAAACAAGGAATAGTCTTCAAAGTTCTTTGTTAAATAGGTAATACTATAGATAATTTGTTAGCAGGAAAAGAAGAGCAGAAATGGCATATGATTATTTCTCTTACAGTACTCTGGAAACCATTCAATCATTAGCTCCTGCAGCCATTCACCGTGGACTCCAGACTAAAACTTTCAAATGTCAATTTCTGCTGTTTAATTAAATGAAAATGTGGATCTGTATGATACACCATCATCTAAAGTAACTTCCAAGGAAATCACAGGAGTAATGCCATTAGTGCTGCCTGCATTCTCAAAAACATTTGGGTGAACTAAAGTGGGCTGTGTGCTTTATTTCAGAGGCTGCCAACCGAGATCTTCCTTCAGCCAAGGCTGAGAATACCCTGCCTATCACCCAGGGCAGCTCTACCCATGGGACTTGGGACTGGCAAGAGGATGTGCTGTGGCCTGGGCCTGCTCCTAAAGCACTGGTGAGACTGCAATCCCTACTGCAACCCCTACCGTAGTCCCAGCTCACACTGCTGCCGTCCGGCAGGGGACTCAGTTAATGGTGTCTGTAAGCCGTACTGGGTGCCATGGCAAGCTGCTGGTGGTGGTGGAGGGGGATGGAAGGGGTGGCCACTGTACTAGATGGAGCCAGAACCAGTCCATCCCAGCCAGCTCCAAGGGACCTGCAAGACACAGCTGAGCACAGCAGCCAAGGTGGGGTCACTCTGGGATAACAAATTCCAGAAAGGGTAAAATGCTTCATGGCCATGTGAGGAGTAATGAAAAATGAGTGAGATCCAGCCCTTCAGCCCCCAAGGTCAGTGAGGAAGGAGGGGCAGGAGGTGCTCCAGGTGCTGTAGCAGAGTTTCCCCTGCAGCCCGTGGTGCAGACCATGGTGAGGCAGCTGTGCCCTGCAGCCCATGGAGGTCCATGCTGGAGCAGAGATCCGCCTGCAGCCCCTGGAGGACCCCATGCTGGAGCAGGGTGATATCTTCTGAAGGAACTGCCGTCCAAGGAGACACCATACCGGAGCATGGAAAAATTGTGAGAAGGAAGAAGCAGCAGAGAAAGGGCTGTTACAGACTGACTGAAAGCCCCTCACTTCCCAACCCCTCACACTGCTCAGGATGGGAGAGCTGGGAGAGTGGTTGTGAATTAAGGAGTGAAGTTGAGCCCAGGGAGAAGGGGGGTGGTGGTTGGAGGGAAGTGGTTTTAATTTGTCTTCTTTCCCTCCATCCTAATCTGGTTTAATTGACAATAAATCAAATTAATTTTCCCCAAATCAAGCCTGGTTTGCCCATCATGATAAATGGCAAGCGATCTCTATGTGTTTATCAGAACCCGAGAGTTTTTGATCTTATTTTCTCCTTCATACTCCCAAGAGAGGGGAGTGAGAGGATAGCTGAGCAAATATCTGGCAAACAGCCAAGGTCAACTCATCTCAAAAACACTGAGAATAACCATGATTTTTCTAAGGAAGATCAATATAATTTTACTGTATTATGTCTTTGCTGTGCAAGAAGAGCCATGAATTAGAGGATCCAGAGAAAAATATTCTGAAAGGATGCACTTCAAGGACAAACCTATGATGTCTCCAGTCAAGTTTGTTGAGGTCTGTCTCACAAAAAAGTTTGATTTGAACCCAGAATTCTTGTGGATTTTTACAGCATGAAATATATGAATGAATATTTTCAATCTCTCCCTCTCTTTCTTCCTATTTCATTAAGCTCATAAGGCAGTCAGTTGGAGCTAATAGACACTGTCCTCTTCAATTTATCCTGGAAATATCTCAAGGAGAGGCAACTGGATACAGAAGTTTTGTGACTGGTGCAATATTAAATCTTCTGAATATCACCCATTGTATCAGTAGAGAAGAAACACAAATCCTTCACAATCCTTTCTGCTGAACTGAGAAATTCACATACTTGGTATCTAATACAGACTTCACAAGGAGTCCTGAGCTCCCCATATAACAGGATTGTGACGGCAACCTAAGAACATCTCATCTCCATTTTGCAACTGAAGATCAATTACAGGTTTGCTTTAAAACCACTTCAAAGACTTCTAATCTACATTGGTATCATCTGTCTGGAAATCATCCTGAGAAAGCAATGAGAGATCTCCTATTTGCATATATGACCAAACAGACACTATCTCCCAGGAATGCATCTGGAAAATTCTCCACTGAACTTCACAATCTCAGCACAATTGCCCTCATGCACTGATGTCTTTGGTTGCCAGTGTCTCCAAGATAATTTGAAACCTTAGGTTGGAGAAATTCGTTCATGTTCTACTAAACACCATGCACTGGCAGTAACCAGAGGTCTCCTCTAATCTTAACAAAGAGGGGAGCAACTTCCAGGACGTGTGCAGCAATTTACTGATCAACATTTCCAGGGACCTGCCAAGTAAATGGGAAGTAAAATAGGTGTGAAATTCAACCCAGTAGAGGGCAACAGACCCCAGGGTACACGAACAACACTGCAGCCCTCGGTAAAACAGCTGTTTCCAACCTGAATCTTAGGATCTGCAGAGGCTAAGTAGATAGGGATGGAAGAAGAGAAGTCAGAATTCTGATAAAATCATTGATGAAACTTCCTGACCCTAAGTAAAAAGCTATTCTCACTTGCTCTGTCTGATAAGCTTTGTTCTTCTCTATAACAACAAAATCAGTTTCAAACAAAATCATCAGATGGCATACGGTATCACCAAATTTGGTAATAAATGCTGCTATTGAGCTGCATCACCTATAAATTGACCAGCAACAGGAATTAAAAGAAATATCTTTTAGTTGAGAGAAAGCCTTACCAGGGTAAAAGCATGAAGCTATGTTGGGATGCCTTGGCTTAGAAAACAGTATTTTTCTCCCATTTTCATGTCATTGTAGTAGAGGTAGGAATGTGAGTTTTATTTCTAACAGATGAGCCCCAAATAATGTAAAGGTAAATTCAAAGGAGCAAAAACTGGCATTCAGGGAATATACATAAAAGACACTGTCAAACTAATTTTCACTTAATAGGATAAAAACAGAGGAGAAAAAAATAATTTAAATGACAATGATTATTTCAAAGCCATGGTAGAGCACATAGAAAGTTAGCAGACCATCCTAGGACTTGTTTGAAAGACAGGGTCTTTCAGAGTAACTTTGAAAACGTCCTGATACTGGTTCCATCTCTAATGCTGAAGATTGGACTGTAGCTGTCAGCAAAGGGACAGTTGGGCTAAAACGCGACAGATCCTTCCCCAGTCCATCTCCAAACTGCAGAGCTACTGTGTTTACACTTGGGGCTAAGTTATACAGCCAGGAAGAACCAAGGAGAAAGTTATGAATGAAAAGTCAGTTGTCAGCAGAAAAGAAAACAGAGACTAAATAACAGAAACAGAAGTGAAAGCTTTTAAGCAGAAAAAAATCACAGGAGAAGGTGTCAGGGATAATGCCATTAGCAGTGACAAATGGAAATCATTGATTAAGAAAGTAGTAAAAGCAGGCAAGGGAAAAATGTCTCTGAGCTTTTATTCAGCAGTTTCAAATCTTTCAAAGATTCCTACTACCACTTCTTTCAAATGTAGAAAATACATTAGGCATAATAAAAGCACTGATCATATCCTTGTCAGCCTATATAATGAGTTAGATCTTTCAGGAGGATTGCCTGTCTATTGTGATACAAGCCTAATATCTGAATATCAGTGATTTACTGTATTGTTTTGGCTAGATTACAAGACTTGGAAAATGTGATTAGAAGTTGCTGTAGAGGCAGATAATATTTTATATACATGTGCAGATCAAAGGGCCTATCTAGTCTAGTATTCTGAATCCAGACTTAGTAAACTGAGTCTTATATTTCAGAAGACGATGAACTTATCCCTGATCCATTTTCTGGGAAGTCCACCACATACCAGTCACTCCAATACTATTCTTTCTCCCTCTGAGTCCATTAAATTCTTCAGCAGAAAGAGCTGAACTTAAATCAATTGAAGTTTTGCCTTTGACTTCAACAGGGCCAAGATTTTCCCCTGTTCCTTTGACAATACTCACAAAAGGATCGATTGCAATTTAAAAAGCTGAATCCTAGACCCCATTTCTGCCACTCACACTTATCTCCTCAAGTAAACCTCATGTCCAGAAGCTATTCTTACCTCTGGAGTTCCTACTGCATTCCTCTTCTGTGTGGCTGGCTTCAGGCTTGAAGTATTTCAGAAAATTGACTGCCTTTGTATTTTTTAATTTGTCAGAACTGAACATGCTGGCAGTACTAAACAAATATTAGTCAAAGAATAACTGCAATAATAAGATAGCCAATTTTGTAGTGTAGCACGCTGAGGTTCTATTTGGAATTACTTGCCAAAGAAATTCTAAGAAATTTTTAAACTGCTCATAAATAGATGAAATAGATTTCTGAGAAACAAATCAATGCCATCTATTCTGAAAAGAGACAAAAAATTACCAATAATTAGAGTGATGCAGTCAGCTACTTATAAACCATTTATAATTGATGCTATAGGGAAATATAATGAACTATGGTACCAAATATGTTATTTTTTCCTTTTTTCTCCTTTTTAAAAAGACACAGGAGTTTCACATGTTCTCCTGATACTTAATATCCTCAGTAAAACATAAAATAATTTTTTTGAACTTAAACCAGAATTACACAATTTCCAGCTAAACCCGGGTGATGTCATTTATCTTTTTTTTTTCCAAAATAGGTAAGAAAACAATCAAATGTCTTAAATGAAAAGGTGACTGCAGACAGTCTTTGCTAGTTTCATCTACTAATGAAGTGAATAGCAACAATGTTTGACATTTCTATTGAGTCTTTCATCCCAAATCACCTTAATCAATTTCATATCCATTTAGACACATCTTTTAGCACTTACATATGACTGAAATCAAACCACGGAAATGATAGGATAATATACATCAAAAAAAATCTGTTTTATTTTGAAGTTCAAAAGGGGAAGGATTTTTTTAACAATGGAAGCTATAAGGGAAGATGTTCAAGAAACTGAGCAGACACTGAGTCTATGATTACACTTGTAAAACTCATGGCAGAACATTGTTTCTCAAATGGATAAAGTATTTGGGACCTTAGGATTCTTTCCTATTCAGGTGAAGATGATGCAAAAGCAGATCCACGTTATGAAGCTTGTTTGATCCAATCTTCAGTACTGGTGAAGTTTTTCCCATTTAGGCTTCCTTTTTTAGCAGATAATAAGCCCCTCCTTCTTCCCTCCTTCCCCTATAATCAAAAAAAATATTGTCTGAGTGGTGACAATCCATTGATGCAGCATCTTGTTTTAAGCCCTGAGCCTTTAAAAATATGTTCATATGCTTAATACGACTAATTCCACTAATAATATAATTATAGGAAATTTAATTAAAACCTAACAATTATCACCAATAAAATATCTGAACAGCACAAATTCTTCTACAGTATATTGGGATATTATGGACAAGGTTAAGAAATTTCTGTTCCTTTGTCTCAGGTTTGTATTTACATTGGTTGAAACCTAATCCAAAATGTTTTCTGATTAAAATAAATAGAAAGGGTGTTTTCTCAGACTAGCTTTGTACCTTTTGTGGAAGTTTAACTCCTTGACTTGTGAATCTTTGGGAAACCTAACTTTTACTAATCTAGAAAAGCAATCACTTAAATCAACTAGATGTATTCCTAGTCTAGAATGATTCTATTTTTAGTCTCATTAAGTAATATAACACTTTAAATTCTTAGGACATAATTCTCTTTTCCTGGATTACATTAAAATCTTTACCTGAGCCACTGTACAAGGACTTGAGAATGTGTACAGTGAGAAGTCTGGCAAAGCCTATGTTTACAAAAACATTTTTCTTTACACCATTCTCTTGGCAAAAGTAAGATGGATCAAAAAAGGTGAGCCTATATCATGTTCCAGCAAATTCACTCAAATTTGCAGAGCCTCCAGCTTCACTCTTTAGTATATGAGACCGACATGCAGGATTCATTGGGGCATATATCATTTTTTTTTGTTTTTTTTTTTTTTTTTTTTTTTTGAATATTCATCTGACTCAGAAAATTGTATTTGCCATCTGGAAAATACTTCTTATGACATAGTCAAATCAAAATTAGCTGATGGAAATGAAAGATGAAACCAGAGCACACTGCTCAGGCTGATCTGCCCAAGATGGCAGTACTGAAAGGCAGGAAGTAAAGATGACCAGGCAGAGTAATTTAAAACACTGACCAAAAAAACCCAGGCTGTTGTGTATAAGTTTAATCACATTATTGTTTACATTATTTCAAGTTAAACTGAAATGTGCTTAAACATTTTGGAGAACTGAAAAAATTAGTGACAAGGGATATGTTATTAATGATTGCATAGGTAATTTTGAGTGCTTTTATTAGTACTAATTCTGTTAGCTAGAAAAGCTACGATGGAAAAAGAGAACTAAAACAAGATTATTTAGATGGGAAGATCAGTCTATTCAGTCTTATGTAATGTTTGAATATTAGAGACACCAAACTTGGAGAATATTATTAATATACTGCAGGGAGTGTGGAGAAATAACAAAAAGGAAAAAATCTTTTTCAGTGGAAATTTTTCAGTGGAAGAGTATAAAAACAAGACACAGGATAAAGAAGTTGAGAACACTTATTCAGATTTAGAGAATAATAATGGTCCTCTAGCAGATGTTAAAGTGAATATGCCCTAAGGAATTCATGTACATGAACAAATGCATATACACAGAGACACTCATATAGCCCTTACCTCTGAATTCAGTGTTTAGCTCAAAAAGCTTGACTAGATTAAATATAGAACAATGGAACATCATATGAAAAATAAATTCTCTCTGCTGCTATAAGTTATTTCACATATTCTTATATTTTCATGTCACAGTATCCATTTCACTTACATTCCACTACTGGCAGCTATGACATTTCGAGAACATAAGATGTTTTCATAACTCTATACTAATACAATAATAAGTTTAAGCAGAACGATGAATGTTCAGATCCTGCTTTTTTGAAGGCAGGAGTATATTAGAAGAGCTGGGAAATTACTAGTTCCATCTCTAAACTAGCAAGAGGGAAGGCATACATATAAAAGAGGAATCAGCCAGAAAATTGCATGTTCCAGAGGGAACCGCAAATCAAACAAAAGTAAAGGGAGGATTGTCAATTTCTGTCTGATTTTTGGTAAAGGCTTATGGTCCAGCACACTTCCCTTTGGCCATTATTGGCAGGCCTGTTTCCCTTGTGCTCTGCTCTGCCCAGCCCTTATGAATTAAAGAAGGTTGGGAATAATCAATACTTAAAGGAAGAAATCTCTAAGGAAACCCATAATCTACATGAAATTATCTTGATTTACTAAATTACATCAGTTCTTTGGGTTAATAAAATAAGGGTAGACTGTGACTCTAGCAGGTATCCAGTCAGTGGAAGTGGGAAGGTATGGAAAAGATTAAAAAAAATCAAGGTGTTATATTCCATTCCTGTTATCTCAGTAGTGCAATGGGAAAGAGGGATATTCTTTAGCTCAGTATATATCTAAGTTGGTTTTTGATTCTGTTTAAACCAGTTTTAGAAACCTCATCCAGAATGTTTTATGGAAAGCTACATTTCAAGGGGTTCTGAAGACTTCCAGTGAATAAACTCTGTAATCCCTTCAGAAATTTTTGTTTTATAAATAAACACTAAATTGCTGTAATCCAAATTGAGAAGCAGGAATCAGTATGTTGGCCTTGTGGTTTCTCTCACTATAAGAAGGTGACAGATAATTTCTTCTTGCACACACATTAAGATTCAGTGGTATGAACTCACAGACATAATAATCTGAGATGCATGTTGTGTATTTGCTATATCTCTGTCGTATCTTCTTTAGTCAGTCTCCAAATCATGGAGTTATGGAAGTTATTTAAAATATTCTAGGCCAAGATATTCTGCGTGTTTCAGTCACACAACTTCAGATACACAAAACAAGAGATCTGATTTTCAGGAAAAGTAGTTGTTCAGCTGCTGAAAAAGCAGCTGACATTTATTTTAAAGTAGAATTCCAAAATATATTCATTTTTAAAGACTATGTCCTTAAAGTATATGTGGAGCAGTGCTAGAGATCTGTAATACCTGGCCGTAGCTCCTTCTCTCCTTTATGCTTTGCTTTCAGTGGGACCTCAGGGAGTCATGTAATTTTAAAATTTACTACAGAGTGGTGGGGATTTTGGTATTCAGGATTCTATAGTTCTTTCTTGTTCCCACTTCCTCCCTGTTCCCCAGATTCCTTCTGCCCTTCACAAACCATAGCCTGGTGTTGGTGGACTTGTGCAATGCAGGTGAGTCTGTGGGGTGAGGGTGGGTAACACAGGCAGCTGAAGGTGCCCAGCAGGAGGACGAGGGAAATTCAGCATTCTCAGGCATGTTTGAGTGGATGCTGCCCTGCTGTGCCCTGAGCACCCCTAGACCCCCTCCTGTCTTCAGACACCTCCCTGCTCTGCTCTCAGAGGTCACCTCAGCAGGTAGAGCTGGTAAGTTGGCTGCTGTGCCAAACCTTCCTATTTCACAGTCTCATAAAGCTCTGCAGAAATTTGATGTCAAAAGCTGAGGCAGATAAGATGCCAAAATATGTCCAATCCTGCTATTCCAGCTGTAGCAAAGGTTAGTTTTGCAAGGGTGGGTGGGAAATGTGGCTGCTTTACTTGTCTTAGAATAATCTCCTACTCAGTGGCAATAAACAGTTTAGGGAGTTTGGAGTTGGAATTTTCAGAGGCAAATAACTTCGGGAAGGTGGATAAAGCTGGGCACTTTGCTATTATCAAACTTTTGCACTCTTATTTAAAATGTCTAAATGCAAAATATTGATGAGCTTTGAGTATGTTGCACAAAACAAAATCACCTGCCCCTCCTCTGCAGCTCGTTCCTCTATGCAACCTTCTGGTGTTACCTGGGGCATCAGTGGTCGAGGAGTTCCAGTCTCAGGTGTCTAATGAGCAAGCACAAAACTTTGTCTTAGTAAATTATTATTAATTATTATAATTAATTATTAATTATTTTATTATTATTATTTATTATTATAAAAGTACCAAGGAAAAGAGGAGTACTGTGAACTGAAGAGAGCCTGCAACTTTGATCCAAATCAGATGTTTTGGTGGCTCCACAGGCAAAGCCAGGGATGATATTCGGGAGTCTTTAATTGTCAGATAAAAATTAGCATTTTTAGTCTGTGCAGAGGTAAATTATGCAGTAATCAGTGATAAGCTGAAAGGGGCAGAATGGAATCAAAGTAGAGACTGAGATGGAGAAAGATGCAGCAAAGGAAAAAACTACAAAATAAAAAATGTCTACCTAATGAGCACAGGAAAGAAGAGAAGAACCCTTAAACTTTCACCATCCATTCCCTTTATCTCCTTGTCTTCTCTCCTGTAGTGAATTATTTTGGTGAGGAGTCTGCAGTGATTGGCTCTGTGGAGTACAAGGGCAGTGTAGCAATGGGTTTTCTACTGGCATGGGCAAACTAAATACTTGCATTAAACAGTTGTTTACTAAGAAAGTGTCCCACTTGCCCACTCTTTCAGCATAAGGAAAAGCAGCAGTTTATACTTGTGCCATTGAAGGACAGCTGAGCCATGGCCATCAGGGGACGAGGGGGCATCCCTAGCAGCTGCTGGCACAGGGAAAGAAGGGTCTTGCAACAGGGTGTTGCAGCTGCAGTTTTACTCCTCATCCTGTATATAGACTTTGAGCAAAAAAATTCAGTGTTGTGCACAGATAAGAATTTGCTCTAAACCAGGACCAGTCCAGCCCCCCAGACTGAAAGTGTCGGAACACTTTACACTGATAATAGCTGCCAAGAAAAATCTCACAGTGCCTTTTTCCACATCACTGTCTTCTCATTTTACTGCCACTTACTGCTGACACAGGTATTTTTGTCACTGTGTTGGGAACCGGATCAGGGAATTCATGGGGGTTAAAAGTCAACTTTCTGGGGCAAGTGGGAGACAAATATTTGTGCCAGTAGAAGGAAGAGAGCAGGGCAGATAGGGCCTGCACCTTTTGGCAGGATCTCCAGCTTGCTATGTTCCTGAGATTGTGATCTCAGGCAGCTGATGGAGAATGAGAAAAGGCCTTGTCTTACCCAAGGCATGTTCCCAGTAATCAGACAATGTCTTGTGCAATAGCAGTCAGATCCAACACTTCCCATAGTCCCCGGAACTTCGCTATCCTTGTGCACTAAATACCTTATGAACTTCTTAGGAATAACCTTTATTTAGTATGTTTGACAACTATTATATTTTGTTGAGTTTTTTTTTTTTCTTATAATCACACATTTCACTCTTGCTGCATTAATACTTTTTCCAGTCCTCATGTCCCAATCTGAAATTCCTATAGTTTTTTAATATTTAGGCTTTCTGGTGTTCTGCTGCCAAATATCTTTGTCATCTTAGACTGTATGCAGGGTAAAGCCTCCCCTTTTATGTGTGCCAGTAATTGAGGCAGTTCTCCTGTGCTATTCCATGTCTCCTCACCAGCGGCACAATCTCTCTCCAGGAAATGGAGAAAGCTGGCTTAAGTGCAAACTTGGGCTGTATAGGTAAATCAATCTTTATAACTTTTTGTTCTGCTTAATCTGAAACAATTTATGTAGAAAAGTTAATAGTGTATTTTCCATGAAAAGTTTTTTAATATACTAGTTTGCCTAACACACAGAGAAGAGGGTTTGCATAATATCATGATGAAAAACATCACAGAACTCTATGGCTTTAATTTGAAGGTGACATCAGAGAATGATTGAGTGAATCTTCAAAGATAAGAATTATATGATTTGTTGAAAAGCTGCACCTAGATTTTTTTTACTAAGTAATTAAAGTAGTTCAGGGTTTGTTTGTAGAGTGGCTTGCATGAGAGAGCTAGCAAGAATACTCATTTAAATGTGGAACAGACACAAATCAGGCTTTTCTACTGTCAAACCAAAAACTTCCTAGAATGAGAGTTGAAATAAAACTTATGAAGTTCTAAGTCAAGCTCATTAAATTGTGTTGAAACAAGTCCTTTTTAAGAAGTGAAGTTTTCAAAACAGCACTGAAGCTTTTTGTATTGAAAGAAATAATCTTTGTCCTTTTCTGGGCAAGAACTGTGTTGTCTCAGAAGTGTTGGTAATTATAACAGCTTGGGATGGATGGCCATGTTCTGTGCTATGAAACTGGAAGCTTGGGAATTTTCATTGTTGTCACTTCTTTATTTGTATAACCAGAAACCGAAGATTTGCCCACAAAATTTATAATGTAGGACTACAGAACATAGGACTGTGATCTATTTGATCAAGTGCAGACATCTGCTATGTACATATTGTATAGCTCTGTCTACAACCGAGCTAAACAATAGGCTCACCACCCACCCAGGAGCTGGAAACATTTCCTCCTTCCTAAAGCTATGTCTGTATATAACATGGATATAAAACTGCTTCTGTCTTTAAAGCTTACCAACACAAATACAGAAGCTTGCAGGTATCAAAATGTCAGGTAAAGCGGCTCCAGCCACCCTTTTCAGACAAGGTGGAGTCAATGGAGGCAATGACAATACCAGTAAATCAAAAGCGGTAAAGGCCGTTTTCTGGTCTTAGGAGACTGGCATTGTTCTGCTTGGAAACCTGCTGCTCCCCCAGAGTGAGCCCACACACTGAAGCAGTGTGGCAGGTGCCTCAGGATGTATCCCATGGCTCTTGGTGTTTGCTGCTTCCTCCTGGAAAAACATCCTTAAGGGAATGGACACAAGTCATTCCTGCCTCTTCCCCTGAGACCTGGGAATCACCGCCTCTGTGATAATTCCCCAGCTGTGCACGGGACCTGGTTGGAAGCATGTACTTGCCCCAGCCAAAGCATGCTAGGGACTGCTGCAGGCACTAAAATTTTCAGTCATTATCCAATCCCTGTGCATATTCCTATCTTGATTTATAGAGAATATAGAAGTTTGCCAGAGTTGTGTTAACAAGCGTGATAGCAACGTCAATGCATTAGCAGTCTAGCATGTTATGCTTAATTGTAGAGGTTAATGTATAATTACAAGGGATATATTGCAGTGAGTTATTATGGAAACATAAATAGATGGAAGAACCTTTGTGCTCCAGTTAAGAGCCACGTGTTTAATGGTGTATTTTGTACTTGCATCCAGCTCCATCCTCAGAGACCTGTGTATTAGAGAGCTCTTGTTATGCTCCACCATTTCCATCTACAGATGTGCTTCAGGTTTTTTGGCCTTTGTCTCCAATTGCTCCTTGCTGTATATAGTACACTTGTAAAGGAGAAACATAAAGTAACTGGATGTGTGAGCATTTATAATCACAAAATTATCTAGGCTAAAAGGGATTTCTGGATATCATCCAGTCTGGACCTCTTCAGTGGGTGGCTATGAACATCTAATAAGCTCCTGCTCTGAACATTCGACTGACTCTCTTAAGAAAACGAGGATCGTATTTTGCATTTACAGTTGAGTGTCCAAAGTATTGCAATGTGAATGCCACCCTTAGGGAACATTAACTTTGAAAAATCACCTTACCTTTCTGAAAGGCTCTCACATCTCATACCAGAAATCTATTTCTTTTTTATCAGATTCCAGAAGGGAGGAAAACACTCAACTCTGATTAAAAGGGAAAGAAAATATTCCCATTTTACTTTCCAAGATTTTTTCTTTTAAAAAATAAGTGTGAAGTATATATCTAGTTCCATTCCTTGAAATGGTCATTTAGAAAGCCTTCCTAATCCATTTCTACACTCCTTTATTGTCTCATTTTCATAAAAGAATGCTACAGTGAGAAGAGAGCTAGCTTTATGTTGGGGCTTTGCTTTTTATACTACAAGTCATAAAAGAAATTATTTCATTCAGAAATAAGGTCACAGCAGCTGCATTGCCTCTGCAAANAAATAACAAAAACGCTATTTCCCAAAAAAAAAAAAAAAAAAAAAAAAAAAACTAAAAAAAAAACAACCAACAAAACAAAACAAAAAATCATCTATGGCAGATTGAGGCCATCATCTTTACACAGCATTGTAACAGAAGGTTTTTTGTTTTTTTAAAATGTATTTCTTTCCTATTCTTTTAAATTATTGTATTTCTTCTCTGGCCAACTCCACTGACACTGTATCAGCACTGATGGAGCTGTTTTGAGGTAGGTGACACAACTGTCACTGTATCAATCTCACCATTAAATTGTCAATTCCACAGTAGCACTCGGAGTTGAATCAGACAGTTCCACTGACATTGCAACCAGAATGTGTGAAAGACACTTCTATTCCTTTGGATGCGTCAGAGACACTTTCATTTACAGACCGCACCCACTGACACTCTTGTTCTGCACACAAGGATTAGTCAGGCTCTTCACAGAAATCAAAGGAAGCTGGTGTCAGTACAAACTCTACCTCCATCAGCTTTCAGGTGTCCCAACTGTCCAGCCTAATTTCCCATCACAGTTAGACTTCCAGTGAACACTTTCACTGACATTCTGTTCCTTGATTTTGATCCCCACCATCAACACTCTTACAAAGACAGGTTTGTGATTTATAACAAATAAAGTTGTAAGATACCTAGACCATTTCTAATAATAGAATACTCTTGAAAGCACCCCACTTCCCCTCCATATGGAATGAAGCACCCTGCTTATTCATTCTGTCAATTTTCTTGTACATCAGCACCTATTCTGACACTTTTTTTTTTAAATTAAACTTCATACATTTATAAGTCTCATGGAATAAGGGTCAGGACCTGCTACTAGCAGATGTATCATCTTTCATATTCTCAGGCTGGCTGTACTTGGGACAACAGAGTTTTGACCTACATCAAGATATGACAGTAGTTAAAAGGAAATAATCAAGGACACTGCTGCTAGAACAAGAAGTCCCTAGATTCTTGGCACAAATTTAAACCTTGTAATAGCATATTAAGACCTGATAACAATGTTGGTGTGCACTTATATGAGCTGCTTACATGTGGAGCTGCTGTTGTAAGAGGAAGGCATTAACAATGTAAGTAGACTATACAAATAGTGGAACCACAAAGGAACATTTGAGGTCATCAGCTTCTACAATTATGAGCTCACTTAAGTATCTGGAGATAGAAGTTCACTATTAAACACAGTTTTGAACTCTGACTAAAGACATACTGCATTGATCACGGATAGTTCTATAGTTATAACAGAAATTTGGATTAAATCTTGTTATTCTCAAAAGACATTCTTAAAACAGGGGAAAATATGTCATTTTAAAATCTTAAAGTCTCTGTACATATATGAACTTTCTCTCTTTGTGTATATGTATATAGAGTTTTTATATATATTCTTACACTGGTATATGTTAGTGTGTATATATATATATATAGTCTTACACAATTCGTACTGACCAGCTTTTGCATGTAGCATCTTTTTCAAAATGCATAGCTAATGTCTCCAAAACTGGTTCTCCTTGCATCTGAAAGCTTTTTTTTTTTGTTTACTACAGTTATTTTTTTTATTAATCTCAGGAAATTAAAAAGAGACTGAAAATGCATAGGGTTTTACATCCAAATTCACTGGAAGAATGAGTCACAGAAGTTATTTCTGGCATGGTGCTTTTAACATGAAGCTCTAGAACATTTGTACTTTACTATCATAAACAGATTTTATCATTTTGTATTACTTTAAAACAATATTCTGTACGAGAGTGAACAAACTCTCAACCATGGAGATGACACAAAACCTATGGAGAAAGGAAATTACAGCATAATGGAAATGATGGCTGGGAGCCATACCACCCAGAGCTGTTAGCTCATCCAAACAGAAATTCCAGGCTGAGCTGATTTGGTCAGTGCTTTGGTCGGGATCTCTGAGGAAACCTGAAGGAAGTGGTGGCAGCAACATTGTAGGTGGCATTCTCTGTTCTTGAATCACCGCTGGGTCAATAACCTGTGTGATGGGAGCCAGCAGAATTCCCTGGAAGAGCTGTGGGCATGATGTGAAACCACAGTCCTGAGTATCAGGAATTATTTCAAGACCACCATGAACTTTGTATGAGGAGCAGAACTGGTGACCCTGGGTACTGATCACATTTCAGTATCAGCCTTTCTTACATAATTTCTCAAAATATTTCCAGTATTTCCTCCTCTTTGGGGCAGGAGAATAAAACTGGTAATGCCAGGATGATGGAGTACTGAAAAAGGTTTAAACCTCACTGAAAGAGACTTTTACTCAAATCCTGTCATTAACTTGAATGAGATTTGGATCACATCTAGAGCCCTTAGCATAGAAGGACTGTGACAGGGCTAATGTGTTTTTGAAGGAGTTCTTCCCTTTTCATGCCTTTCCCATTTGAGCAACACTGCCATTGCCTTTCAGCCATAATCACCAGCCATTATTCAGAGATGCTGTCAGGCCCCATCCTGCTCCCAGAGCAGCTCAACTCCAGATTGCTCTCCTCCCCAACCCCACTATGGTGTAGTTACACTATGACATTACATTCTCCCCAGAAACAATGACATGAATCTGATTTATAACTGGTGGTAAAACTTTATTATTCAAGTTTAGATGTAACAGACATCTTTGCTGCCTGAAGATTGTTTGCATAAGAAATACACCAAGAACATGTTTGTGAGTAGAAATGAACATGCATTATGAAAACCAAAAAACAAAACAAAACAAAAAAACCCAAAACAAAACAGAACAAAAAACACATCCATGTGTTGTAAGGACAAAACATTAAGAGCCAGCATTCTAGAGTCAAATCAGGGCTACAAGTTTTATGATGGTTTTTAGCAAAATGAAGTCATTCTTTATGAAGTTCTTTTTTTTCTTTTTTTTCTTTTTTTTTTTTTCCTTTTCCTGCTGGTGAATTTTCTATAAGCTAAATTTACAATGGCATTTTGAGATGTTTCCTTTTCTCCTGTTCTCCTACACAGAGCTCAGTGGCCAAAATGATAGGAATGGAAAACTGTGGTAGCTGTTACAATGTTTTGACTTTGCTAAGTGTAATTTTGCTTTCCTAGTAAAGGAATTTTACTAAGTGTAACTAAGAATCAAATGAAACTGGTATTTATCTGGCTGTCAGCCATTTAATTATTGTCTTTTATCCTCTTAAAGTAAATTGGGGTGTGTGTGATTACTATACAGGTAGCATCTTACCAACTGCCAACTTTCCAGAGCTGGCTGAATTAAATAAAAATTGTGAGGAAGAGGGTACAGAGGAATCCTATTCTGAGGTGAGAAAATTAAGTAAATCATTTTACTTGGCCCATCTTAACTTTAGAGAAAAGTTTAGAAGGGATTTCTCACTTATCTATCACATATGGGATACACTGACAAATTGCTCACTGCTCTTTGCCAAGCATAACTGTCTCCACAGAAGCAGAAGGAAATGTATCTACCCTTCTGGCTGCACAGAAGTGACCTTCTAATCTCCTTGGCTTTCCCTGACCAGTATTAAGAATTAGCATGTTAAGTCAGCCAAGAAACATCAATAGAAGAGCAAAAATGAGAATATATTTAGACATACTGGGCAAAAAGCAGGTGGTAGACAACATCCTTAACACATAAAGCAAGTAGTTATGACTACAAAACAACAGTGTCCAGTCCAAGGGTGGACTTGAAAGTCTGTCCTTGAACTGAGTACTAATCCACAGTTGCCAAATCAGTTTTTCCCATTGCACAATCACTATGTTTCAGCACTGTATACAATTAGCATCAGTCACTTGTCCTGCTGCCCCTTTAACTGCAAAAATAATCTATTGCTCACAGTGTGTCTCAACCTTCTGAGATGTCTCAATTTTCTTTCTCTTTAAAACTGCCACAATAGACAACAGTGCCTTTTTTAGGCAAAACCAAGATATGGGCATCCAGTATCTTTCCCCCTTTCTGGGTAGTCCATGAAAAATTAAGGGAGGAGTTTCATCAGCACGGTGGCAATTAGGTGCAAAACTTCTTTTGGAAAGCACTCTGAGTTTAGCACCTGAACACAAACTGTGCTCTGGAACATCTTCATCTCCTGCAGCATTGAGGGGGTGTTCTGAATGGGGGCAGCGGCCACAAAGTGACAGCTTAGAGACAACCTGGTTTGCAGACATCACAGAATGGCTCCATATATATGGAGAGTTACTGGAAACACTGTGCCTATTCCGCAATCTGATTAGTGACAGGCACCACAAATCCTCTAGTTTTGAAGCATCTACTTATTTTGTGGTCCAATTTGAGATACATTTTAAGATCTTAAACTACCATTCCTTTAGTAAGAGAAGTTCATCACCTTGAAGCCACTGACAAATTGAGAACAAAGACTGACTGTCTGAAAGTTCAATTTTTAGTGCTGTAAATTGATTGAAACACAGTGGGTGCAGTAATTACTTGTGTGTGCTAACATTCATTTCCACCTGAAAGTTGTTAAATAAGATTATTCTTTTCCAGTGTCAGGATTTGTTTTTCTTTTTATTAGTATCCATTGTGAGGGGGTCTGGAAGATGGATGGAGTCACCTCTCTTGTTAAGAAACAAAACTGTGCTCCCCCATCCCAATCAAAGAGAACAGGCTATGGCAAAATCCCATTTCTTAAAAAGCAGAAATCTTAGAACATCTCAATATGTCATGGCAAGAACAATGAACTTTTTTTCAAATTTTATTTGCACCATCTAGGTGTGCAATAGTAACATTCAAAACTCTTGTCTTATTCTTTGCACTCATAAGATTTCATTTCTCCTCATCCCCAAACCCTGATATGTGTATTTCCTGTTATTTGCCTCTGCTTCTGAGTTTAGTGAGAAGTGTTATGAAGTTCAGGGTAGTGCTCAAGTCTTACAATGCACGTCCCTCCTAAATATTTTGCCATGAAGATGCAGCTTCTATCAATGAAGAAGCCAGAGGGACTAGTAGGTCTTAAATGAAGTATGTCAAACCAGTAACTACTGAAAATCGGCAGGCAGCTACCTTTGAAGCCGATAAAAATCACTGCTTAGTGAGTATAACATCTTCCTTGGAAAAGCTGAAAAGGACACACACTGGACCCTGACGTAACGAAACGAGGGCAATCTATTTCAGTCCCCACAGAAAAAAAAAAAAGAAACAGAAAATACCCAACAAAAATAAATCCACAAAAACCAAGTCAGAACTTATTATTGGAGAACAACAGTAAAAACATAACCAGACTTTGTCACTGGTATCAAGCTGGAGATTCATCTAAAAAATAGAAGAAGAAGAATGTGACCCAACATCCTCTGCTAACCTAGAACACTACTGAAGGGTTACAGAACTCAACCACGAGCAGATTGAGCGGGACGTTCCATACGCTGCTCACCACTAAAGAAGCAATGGGTGGAGCAGGAAAGAATGCAGCCTAATGCTGAACAATAGCCTGTCTGTGCCTAACAAATCAGAGAAACTGTGCAATAATGTTTCGCCTCTGTGAAAGTATAACACCTAAATACTGCCAAGGTCAGCAAGACCTTTGGTGATCAACTGTGTAAGTGCCTCTCATGCTTGGTGATGTTTGTTGCCACCTGCTTTAGGCACATTATTTCTCAAAAGACTATCAAAGTGCTGAATGTTTAGGCCAGTTCCCTCCTGGTTTTCCTTTTGCCAACCCCTATAAGACATTTCCTATCACCTCTCCTTTTATTTTCCACCTCCCTGTTTATCTGGTTAAGTATCTTAATAAGTGCACCAAATACTAGAAGGGAGAGTGGTGCGATTCAGGTAAGTTAAATACAAGAACTTTTTTTTTTTTTTATGATGCTTTAGTTCAATTACATGAAAATCTGAGAAAGGCGGCATGTAAGTGAGATCAGAATAGGACCCTTTACATATAATCTCAAGTGAGGACTTAGTCCAGAGATATTTTTATAGAACGTTTTAAAAAATAAAATGCATGAATGGAGAAATAAAAGACAACATAATATCAGAAAGACATTTTAAACTTCATTTGCTGCAACATTCATGAACCAGTTGAGCTACACCTGCCATCCAACCATAAGGAACTAAGACCCTGCACTGCGAAAAAGAAACAAACCCAAACAAAACAAAAAAGCAACTGCATAATATTGTAAAAATGGAGTGCAATGCTACTACAGAATGCAATAAAATACCAGTGCTGCATAGTCAAACAGCACTTATCAAAATAATTTCTGAAATGTTTCTTCTGAAACACAGACAAAGCAATAAAAAGAGGATATATGTTTATCATTTTAAGCATAACAATGTGAGTTAAGAGCTTAAGAATACAAAAGTACTTGGAATGAATAGTGCTACCCTTTTTTCCTAAGTAGGCATAAAAATATTTTCATTTCCTTCTTGTTTTTCATACCATTAATATCAACAAATTTCATTCATTTCATGTTATCGTTTACAACTTTAATGCACACACACAGAAAAAAAGATACCTACTGCAATAGAAATAGTTGCTTCATTACCTTGTTTGCTACATTTGCAAATGTAAACAGCGAGGCAGAGCCAGAACTGACTCTAATGCATGATGGAATATCTTTGTTGCATACGTACACTGTAGAAAATAATTATTCAATATGTCAGGCACCATTATTTGAAATGTAATACATTAATATTTACTAGAAAAATAAGGTTTTTTTCTATTTGTTCTCCCAACTTCTTTAATGAAATAAGTTAATCTGACAGTGCATCCAGTAGCTTGTAATATCTTCTACATCCCTGTGGCAAAATAATAAACTACTGGTTGGGACACTATAATGAAAATGATTAAAGTCAGTTCTTGTACACCCTTGTAGCAAGCATGGAGGCTCGTCTAACAGCACCTTTAACCAATTATTTAATATTTAGTTATTTAGCCCTATTTCCCTGAGCAGTTATGCTGAGGAGCTTTCCCTTCATGGATAGTTTTTAAAAAGCTTTAAGTATTAAAAAGTACTATGAAGACATTTAATGCTACTTAGCAAAAGCTGGTATAAGTCTACTGAAGGGATTGACTGGTATGTATAGCAATGTTAAGCCTGTGAGGAAGTAACCTTAGACTTTAAGGTTTAAAAATGTAATATATTAAAAATATATTAAAATAAAATACAGCAGGTTACCTTGTTCTATGCAAATAAAACTCAGAGTGTGGCTTCTGTATTAAAGACTTCACTTGCACAAAATGGTTCTCCTAGACTAAAGTGTGCCAGAAAGAATGTAGTGATAAAATGGTAGCTAAAATTCAGCTGAGTCTGAGAAACACCTAGATGACATTGCTGCCAAAGCTCTGAGGACAAGGTGATTCTAAGGCATGTTGTAGGGCAGAAATTTGCCCAAATTAAAGGAAAGAAAATGACCTGTTAACATCTGTATATTTAACATGTCTAGTTCTTATATACAATGTGCATATGTTCACTACACCCCTGCAGCAGTATATATACATATACACATCTTTGCACTCTTGCAGTTATGTCTTTTACACAACAGCAAAGGTATTAATTGTCCAGTAACATTTTCTCAAGGTTATTCGGCATAATTCACTGCATTCTGGCTAGCTTTGGTGGGCCATGTCCCACTGAATTCCTCTCCTTCTGGCCAACTTTCTTGGTGGTTCTTTTTTCTTGGTAACCCACTCTTCTAAAAGGAAAAAAAAAAAAAGGAAAAAAAAAAGGGAAAAAAAAAGGTAAAAGATAAAGAAAAAAAAGAAAATAACAAGGGATTTAATGTTGGATAAGGCATGCTCTCTATATGAAGTGCTTTATAGGTCTTCACAAGACATTACAAGCTATTGAATTCCCATCAAGGAAACCTATTTCTGTTTAATTGTGCTAAGTGCTAAGGTTTACTCTTTAGGTTTTCCATTCTTTTCAGCTTGTGCATTGTTCCTGTGTAGGCCCCTCTGGATGTGAGTTGTGAAGTCATACTTGTCCGTGCAAAGATGCTGGCATATGCTGCACTGGAAAGGTCCACTGTCACCATGGCAACTCATATGCAAAGCATACATCACTTCATCCAGAAAGACAATGCCACAGTGCACACACTTGGTAGAAAGTTCATCTTGAGTACTTCTATCAACTTTCTCTGTTTTTACTACATTCAAGGGACCTTCATTTTTTACATTTGGTGGTGCCTTACTCTTTTCCTTGGAGGCACCATTTGCAGTTGGCCCAGGTCTGGAATGCTTTATCGCCAAATCTAGAGGAATGTCATTGTCTGATCCGACAGCTGAAAAATGAGGAGGCAGATTAAAGGTGGGATAAGGCACATAGTTTTGGCAAGGATTTGGTAGGCCAGGCACATGACTCAAGTAGTGTGGATTCCCAGGAACAGACAGCTTATATTTACTCCAGAATCTCAGCCAGTCAGCTTCACTCTGAAAGTCATTGTGTACAAATGGAAGTCCAAAAAGTGGGTACTGGTATTTTTCAATAGGGCTTCCAGGTGGAGAATAGTTTGGGTGTTTCGCAGGTCTCATGTATTTTTCTATTGGGCTGCCTCTCTCTGAGCTTCCTTTCCCTTCTGATATCGACGAACTGTTTCCTGGGTCTCCAGTACTTTCCTGAGGACTTTTTATCTGAATGTGCAAAGGTTGCATCCTTTTGTGAATATCCAGAGTTTGGCTGACCAATATTGGCTGCTGAGCAGAATGGCTTTTAGTCAATGAACCTGGGGCCTCATATTTACTGAGGCTGGGAAGCTGAATTTCTCTCTGGTGACCTTCAGGTAAATGATCCTCTGACCTCCTCTCTAAGGGGCTTCCATTGACTTGCTCCTCACTGCTACCCCTCTGCTGTTTATTTAGCTGCTCAGCCTGAAGTGCCTCCGGGTTAAGGCGCTTTCTTGTTCGTCTCCTAATGATCTGTTCACCATTGTTCTGTTTAATGATGTTTAAAGGCCTGGGAGTCTGCATGGAACACACAAAGAATGAACAAAAGGAAAAAAGAAAGACACATTAAACAAATCTGCGAGACCATGCTCATGCAAATTTATCTTTTCTTTTGTGAAGACCTGTATAACAACAGTGTTACAGGAATGACCAAATTTCAACCCAAATGCTGGCTCATGGCCCCTCACGCTGAAAGTAAAGTATAAAATAGCTTGTTTTATCAACCTGAGCCAACTGTCTTAGACATCCTGTACCTGTTTACTTAAAAAGACATGAGGTATCCAAGCTGTCAAGCCATTTATTACCTCTTACTCCAAAAAAATTCTGGGAGAGATGCATTGAAAGTGGATGCTGAGAGCTGGGGGTGAGGTGGGAGATGCAAGGCCCTATGCACTAGTGTTGTTCTATGCACCATGCCACCAGAGCTGCTCTCGGGCAGGGGTTTGCACAGGTCCCACTGGGACAAGAACTGAGCAACACTTACCTTGATACTCACCCCGCTCTGACACGGACAGAAAACACAAGCACACACAGGGCTTGCTGACCACCATTGCTGTCACCTAGCAAAAGGGCTGCAGGTCCACTGTGTGGTGAGGGGGATGATGGTGACTGGAAAGGGACTAAGAAAGATGGAGAAGAAAGCCCAGGAAAACTATGCACCAAAAGGTCTACCTCTGCTTTGGTATCAACTCCCCCTCCTTCACCCCCACTGCATTGCTTTCTAAGTGTTACTGATGTTGTTCTACTGAGTCATTAGGGAGAGAAGGCATCCCCAGAAGGCAGGGCAAAAGGGATCTGTAAAGAAATGAGAATCACAGAGGCAGAGGGAAGAACCACGGGCAGGACTTATGTTTCCATTTGCTACTACCCCACACGAGCCTGTTTAAGAAGAAGTGAAAATACCTTTGTGTGGAAAACAAAAAAATACTCCAAGAAAGGACAGCAGTCAGGCTTCCTTTAAAGGCTCTCCAAGAGAAAAGCAATAGTATCTGAATGAAAAATGGTGCTGCACCATCAGTATGTTTCTCTACTGGGCAGATGATAGAGCAACAAAAACTACCTAAAAGTCATCCAGTTTGGTGTGTTGGCAGGTGACATTTTTCTTCCCAAAGGCACATGTAACCCTGTCTTGGTTGGAGGCCAGAAAAGTCCCCCCCCCACCCAGTATTCCACTTGTATGTTTATTTAGAAATTTTAAGATTGTTTTAAGAAGCAGATTTAATTTTGGTATACAGTCAATATCCAAAGTCATTTGTACCTTGAATGTAACTAAATGTTTAATATATTCGTAACTTCAAGCTAACATGAAAACATCTAGAGCTGGAAGAGCACTCATTCTATTATTTGTAGAGATTTAGTCTCTGTCTTAACTTGCTGTATTTCTCTCCTTTCACTTATTTATTTTCCTGCAGTTGGCTTATTCTTGATGGTTAACTACATTTTAGACAGTGCAGCTATTTTTTAAGATTTTACTTTCTATTAAAATGCTGACTCAAAAGTATATACACACTTTGATTTAGATTTTTAGTAAGAGAAATTTAAACTTGGCAGAAAAACAGCACCTGAACCAGCCTCCTCACACAGATCAAAGCTGAGACAAAATCATGCTAGAAAACATTACAATATTTTCTATGTAAATTCTATTCAGATAAAGATTAGAGTTTGCAGAATCAATAGCCAATTAATATGCATAGGCATATACTCCTTATTATAAGGTCTGTGTAATTTCCTCACGTTTTTATGACAATTGTAACTGAGATGCTATGTGATATCTTACAATAATGTTGTTGCTCTTACTGAATGTTTATTTATACACCACAGACCATTTTTATGTGGCTTACAGATAACCCTCCAATACTTTGGAAATCCTTTTAGCCTTACTCTTCCTGCTACAGGTATGAAGTCTGATTATGGAAGTAGTCGAAAGAAACATCTTCCTGCCTGAGATTAGGGACCCTCACACACTTACTTGAGGCTCCACCTATTCAAAGTTATTGTAGGTTTAACTTTAAAATGCTTCAGCTTGCCAATAACTGTTCTCATCTGATTAAACCATACTTTAGATGATTAAAATGCACTCTTTAGTGGTGTAAATCTACTCATTTTCCTTATTCATAGTAGTAAGGTGCAGATAAAAATATCCTGTATTTGGTTACAACCAAGGCAAATAGAAAAGTTTAAGCTGATTTCTTGATTTCCAGTGGGGCATTAAATTTAGAATATAGTGGAAACCTTACCAGAACCTTAGTTTTAAAATGGCCTATGTCAGAGCCTTAATTACATGTTAGACATAATAGATTGAGGATGATCACAAATACTTTTGCCATCTCTATATCAACTGTCAATCTCCCTACTCCAATTATATGAGTAACTTAAAAAAATAAAATACGAAATTCAACAAATGGTTCATTAAATTATTGTGATTAGATGTCTTAAATGCCATGGGAAAGTAGAGCCTCCTCTAGACTAATCCTAGAAAATATGCTGCAATTCTTCACTGAATTAGTCCAAGGATGTTGTCAAGGAATCACCATGGAACAAAATGTAGTGTTCCATGACCAAGTTAGAGCTATTAAAAAATGAGGTACAGCACCACAATAATAATGGTCAAATTCATGACTCCGGGGAGACAGCAAATGTGAATATTGTATATGTGTTAGCAGCAAGATGCATTTTTTTCACTAAAACTATTTTAACAATAGACTCTTGGATTATTATTACACATTTCTTAACACAGTTGTTTGCATTAAATGAGAGAAATGTGAGAAATGTGCAAGTTTAATGTACATTACCCCTTAGGTGGAATATTTTTGAAAACACATTGAAAGATTATTCAAGGTTATCATAGAAATAGAAATGTAACTTACAGCAGAAATCACTACCATGTTAACATTTGTCAGTCACTACCACCTAGTAGTATCTGATAGATCACAGATTTTTCTTCTTACTAAATAAAAGCGAAAAAGGACCTTAGGCTTGAGTTAATGAGGATGGTAGTGCTAGATAGTAATAATCCAACCAAAAAAAAGCTAAGAAATGTGCAAACTAGTGCAGTTGAGTTTTACTCAGTGGTGTAGCACAATTTATATGAACAGGGGTCTTACAGAATGGAATTCTAGTCACTTGAATTTTTATAGTTTCGGACATTTCCCTAATAACTGCATCAGCCTAGACCCCTGAATTCAAAACCATACATGACAAATACTTACTGCAATTTTTCATTAACAGACAGGCAGACAGATAAAAGAAACTTTCATCTTTCTGGTGTCAGTCTAAAGAGCATCCCTTTGCATGGGACTGCCTCAAAAGGTGTCTCAAAAGAGAGATTTTTGGATTATTTCAGACTCCTACTTAGAAAGGAGTTGCTATCATACCACGCAGAGTAAGGCTTAATTAAATTCTTTGTGTTTGTTTGGTCAAAGTTCAGTTTAAGGTATTAATGTCAAAAGTCCACTGAATGCCAGCTTATTGCCATGCTTAAACAGTGGAGCTTAGAGATAGTGCCAGCTTCTTCCTTTTGAGATGCATAAAATAAACTTTGACATTGTATTTCTAATGAATATTGCTGAAAGTGCACTCGTTCATTCCTACTGGTTCATAAGGATGATCCCACCTGTGCTTGAATTCAAAACTGATTCTTGTAGCTTTTATCTATTCAAAAAGTTATGCTAATAATCACGGTAAGGTCCAACACTACAGATGAGAAAAGTATGCTTAAAAAAGGAGTCTGCAAATGGAAGTTCTACAAATAACCAGACTCAAATGTCAAATTAAAAAGGCAAACTGTCCTTAAAATCTTTGTGGATGCTCACCACTGATCAATTTCCTTAAATCAGATATTTTATCTACAACTTTGAGAGGTGTCCAGGAAGATGATACCTGGAGCAAGACCCAGCCAAGATGCTGACCAGAGATCATGCATTAGTCCATCTTCGTAGATGCTATTGGCCTGACTGGGCTGTTCTGGGCCTTAAAAACTGTTAGTGACCCCAGAATGACACACACAGTGGACAGAGCCAACACTTCAGACTGGTGATGGCCACGCTGCTTTTGAAAATTGGAATTTTTTTTTTTGTTTTATTAAGTGGGCTGGTTCGGCAGGATCTTGCGTAAACAGAATTGTTGTATAGGCAGTAGACAAGACCATTGAGAAGCTTATGCCTCAAATTCAATTTCTGAAAAGCGTTTTAAAAAATGTACACTCTCAGTCATCACATTTATTTCTGAGTTAGGCTCTAAGCCTGAACTGCTATATTGCCCTGGCAAACTCCCAAAGACTACCTTGGTTTCCATTTCTGAAAAATAGTAACACTTTTTAATTTCATGGGAATGTTGTAAAAAGTAATTAATTAGTCACCTGACTCTCCTATGTGTGTCTATTAAAGACAGCAAGGTTAATATTTAACCAGTGGGTCTTAACCTAAAAGAGTCCAAGCATTTTGGCACTGATCCAAAGAAACACTTAAGCATGGCTTTCCTGGACCTGGACCAGAGCGTTCAACATCTTTCAGGATCAAGTCAAGTGTCAATAAGATGAAAAGCAATATAGATAGACCATGATTACTACTTATTCCTTGACTGATCCTGAGAGATGGGGAATCTTTCCCTCACCAAGTGACTAATGCCTTCAGCTGAATAGCTTTCTTGTTATTTAGCTTCCAGCAGGCTTTAAGAACTGCAGAAAAAAGAACACAAAACCCCACCACCCCATATCTCCAAGAAATTTACTATCAAGAATAAAGGGGGTAAGAGATGTCAAAGTATACAAAAACCATTTCAAGAGATATTTTGATAGAGATGTGATGTCTAATTTCAAGAATTTTGGTTTTTATTGTGAGGACTCTTGAATTTAGAGAGCTTTCATCACAACATATCATATGCCTTTAAAATGAATTTCCAGAAAAGAAATAATTTTCCCCTTATTTTGTATCTAAATAATTAAATGCATCACTGGTGATCTCAAACACATCTACTCACAGCATCTCAGTCTGTTTCATAATGAATCACATCTGATCCCAAAGTGACCATTCTGCAAAACCCTGTTAGGAAATTAAGTGCAGGCCAGGGAGTGGTACTAATCACACAACCAGACAAGACCACAGCTGCCCAGCTTAGCTGTGTAGCTCTTTTTTCTACTGCACAAATCGGTAAGTTCTTCCTACCGAGTGAAGCTTCTGGTAGAGGCCACACGCGTTGCATACGTATCCACCATTTGCATTCTTTCGCCAGAGAGAGGTCTTTGTGGTCAGGCAATTGGCACAGAAAACACCCGAGCCTCTACGTCTCTGAAATAGGGAAGAAAAAGGGAAAAAAAACAGGTCAGAGGTGAGTCACATGAGCTGCGGAGTTAGGACAAATCAACACAGGAGTTTTGTCTCTAGACTGGCAACAATGACAGTATAAAACCACACTGCCCATAATGAGGTCAGGTTCAATTGTGCTTAATAGGCACCACTGATTTTCATTATAATTAACCCTGGAGTGATGGATGAGGTGTGTGAAACACCAAAGCCTTTTCAGAATAACAACTTTAACTTTTTGAACTTCAGGTTTTGTGCATTTAATGATGGTTTCTAAACAGCAAATTCTGAAAACTGACAGAACATTCTGTGAACTCCTCCGGGTTTCACAACAGATTATTTTTTTTAGCTTGCTTTATTTAAAAGTGTGATTGGTAACAAGAATTCTGAAACATCACCAGTTCAACTAATTAACAGTTTGTACCTGTGTCATACTAATTCCTTTAACAGAGATTATATTGAATACATGATATTCTGTTCTAGTCTTTTCCATTTACTTCTGAAATCAGTATAAGCTACCATACATTCCTGCAGCCCGCTATAAACAAATTTAAGTACAGTATTCTTTAATGAGACCTCTTCTGAACTTCCATTGAAACCCCAGAAAACACTGTCTCATCAACAGATAGATTTATTTATTTTATTTTAGTCAGGCAAAGAAGGGCACAGTACAACTTCCCTAAATACAAACTGATTTTTAACCAGATTGAGCTGTGCATTCATCAGCTTTCATAATGATCCAGGAATATTTAAAAGTAGGCATGTTTATGAGTATTGCTCATTAAATATTTTCTATGGAGTAATGATTTCATTAAACTTCTCATTTAAACAAAAGTCAGGCTGTGTTTGTGGGCCCAAATACTAATAAGCAGGAAATGGAATTCTTTTGCTGAAAAGAAAATCTGAATTTTAACTCTGTCCCCTTTTTGCAAAGGGAAAAAAAAATCAGTAAGAAATCTTCAGCATCTAAGATAAGAATGAATGAGTACAGCGAAAACGGTCTGGGTGAAAACAAATTTTATTATAAATTAAAAATTACTAACACTATAAGTAAAAATTTCATGGTTTCATAAAATTTAAGTAATTTATTTAACTTTAGTTCATACTGTAGAAGACTGGTGTTCATGCCAAAAAAATACAAAGGTTATAATTGTACTCTGATACATTTCAAATGGAAAGCTTTCTGCAGACATAATTTTGGCTTCAAGACTGGAACACTTTCTTGGCATTGAAAGGGCATTTGATTCATCGGGTGTTTCACAATGTATCACTAAAAAGACCTGGTGAGCAGCCAGTTCCCTATAGGGTAATTTTTCCATCCAGATGCAAGTGCTATCAGAGGCCCTCGTCAGCTAAACTAATTATGATCTTGCATTTGCTGATGCCTGCTCACTCTAACGTTCGACATCCTCCATTAATCATCAATACAAGAAAAATGAATGAAACGTAAAGAAATGAGGGCTGGTAAGCTGCACAGCCATAAAAATTTGAAATGAGTGCAATAATTTAACAAGACTGGGGAAATGTTTTTAGTGAGCACAAAGTCAGGCTAACAATTGCCCTTTTAAACCAAGAACACAATTTCATTTGTACAGCAGGTTGTGCTACTTTAAAGTGATACAATAAAATCAAGATTGTCGTCAAGATAATCTCTCTCTCATGCCCTTACATCATCCCCTGCTTTGTCTCTTAAATCAGTTGCAGTAATATATGACATTTTTCTCAATTTAGCTAAGGGGAGAACTAAATGGTAGTTGATGTCCTTCAGCAAACACCTAACTAGCTGTGCATACAACATACAGCTCGCCCTAGAAAGGTACGCTCGTCTGCAAGTACACTGAAGTCCCAATTCTTTTTGTGGCTGGATATCCTTGACCAGCTTCACCTGGCTGCTGAAATATTTTCCATAAGAGTACAATAAAAGCCTCACTGGTCTAATCCCCATTTGGTCCACTTGAAGGGTGAGAAGTTTCCAAGCGGAAATGACTGTATATGGCCAGGATTCAGCTACAACTGCAGAACTGTTCCTTTCCATTCCTACTTCTTGTCTGCTGGCCTATGGTTTCTTGGTGTGGTGTATTAAGTGGAGTCTTAATCTGAGTCAGTCTTTCCACTCTTTTATTTCTGTTTGTGTTCCCTAAGTTTGGGAAATACCCTCTACAATGTCATGAAAGACTATTAAAATACAGAGAGAGCAATCTAGTTTGTATGCTGCATTTCTACACAAATGAAGGTGGACAGAAGGTAAAGTTACACTGAAATCTTCATTGAATGCAATGGAGCTAGTAAATCTATAAAAGATTGACAAAAGCAACTCATTTTTCTTTTCTTTTCTAAAGAAACATCTGATTCAAACTAGTTACTAGTTCCAGTGAAATAGTACAATGACTACAGCTGACAGCAACTTACAAAATACATAGTAGTAGCTGTATGTATTGAAATCCTATACTGCTGCTTATTCACTACTTACAAATATTTATCCATTTAAAATTTCAAGTAGTCCAGCTAAAAATTCTTCCCTAAATTTAATGCAAAGTATGTAAATTCATCTTTTGTGCTAAGTGTTGCATCTTATCTTCCTTTACCTTCTCTTATTTCTATATTATTTAAGGGCCTTACAGGATAATCAACATTGATTATTTCAATACCAAAATGTTTCAACATAGCTTACATATACTAATAAATAAAGAATTAAAGCACCTCTGGAAGAACCTAAATGCTGCTACTTTGTTGAGCATTTTGGTTTTGAAACAGCTATTTATAGTGGGGACACACAGCTTTAGAATGGATTTCCTGCCAAGAAACAGGACTGTGGCAGAATTGGACTAAAGACTCTCAGATGCTACTAACCACAGAATGAATCTGCTTGTCAAAATACACCTTAGAACTGATATCTGCAAGCAAAAAATGGAGGGCTGTTTTAAAAGCCTAAAATGTTTGTAATCCTATTATCTTAAACAAATACAGTTTACTAAAAACAAAAACCTAGGCCTTTACTTCCCATATAGCAAGTTTTCTAAATTATTGGCCAGCAGAAATGATCTAATTTTTTTTTTTGCTAAACATTACTTAGCAATTATACTTCTATTCTTAGTGATGATACTTCTGAATGGGTCTGTTTGGCTTTGCATACTCATCACTTGAACTAGTCAATAATATTGGCCAATATTGCTGCTTTTCTGGGTAGTCTTGCATAGAAACAGGCACTTGAGCTCAAATCCAGCAAAGCCTGTTCAACAGCTATGGCCCACAGCCCCCATAAAACCCAGCTATGCGCTCAAGTGCTCTGCTAAGCACCACCCCACCAGCGTTTTCAAGAAATATGAGAACTTTCGCTCTCCTTTTAATGTGACCATACCACAGTTAATTTCTTAAATCAGCATCGTAAAGGTAAGTCAACATGACTAGTCATGGGACAGTCTGAGACATAGATAAAAAGGTTTCAGTCTGTGATCAATGCCACTAGCACTAGCTGGAGTTATCAATGAAAATCTCATGTACATCCTTGGAAGAACGAGTCAAAAGGGTCTAAATAACTAAAATATGTATCTACTAAGTCAAGCTTTAATCATCTGGAGCCTTACAGCCACTATGTTACAATCCCAAATGCTGAAGGGGCCAGTGCAGAGAAGGGCCTGTCTCTATTTCCATTCCAGTTCTGAGGTCTGGGCGTTTAATATCACAGTTGTCTCAAATCACATTAGGCTGAAATTTGGAGTATGTTTTTGGCAGTCCAGATGTAACTTTTTTTCTTTCTTGGTACTGAAAACTTTATTTAAATCAGTTCAGCTGTTTATAATTTGGAGATTTGCCAATCTGAGGGGTGGGGACAGAAGGGATTTCAAGTTTTTTATATAACTTTCTAACAAATCTACAGTCAGAGTGACTTTGCTCTGGGGAAAAAAAAGTATGCACACATTTTAGTATTATAGTAGTAGCAAAGGAACAAGTGTATTATTATTTTTATGTTATGGAAGTTTGTAATTATTCACTGAGTATGCCTTGCAGACTTCTCTACTAACTGTTTTCCCTACATAAGAACCATGCTGAAAGCATGTAATTGCGTAACAACCCTTGATATGCAGAGTATTTACTCACATTTTTTATGGTTTCATATCTTGACCATTTCAAATTGAACAAGTCTGAAACTTGGTATATACAGCGTCAAGCCTGAATGCCTAATTTTTTTTTTAACTCCTTAGATGATTTTCACTAGTTACCAATACTCCATTGAAACGAGGCAATTATTAGTAGTGCTTTCTGCTAAGCAATAAACCAGCAGAGAATACAATAACAAGTGATTCACTCAGGTAAGTCTTGCCAGGTTTAGGCCCTTCTTCATAAAAACTGCTTTTGATTTTAAAGGTTGACTCTACAGTTCACGATTTCAAACTTTGTAGCCATGCAGAAGGATCATTACACTCCATATTACACAAAAAAGTATTTTATAATATACTGAACTTTCAGTTTTAATTTCAGTGGAACTTCACATAGCAAATACATCCTGTAAGAGCACAGCCAAAAACACTGCTCAGGAACTGCGACTTTTTAGCTAGCTAGACTAAGCAACGGTGCCTGACACTCTGCTAGTGCCAAATACATCCTGTTTTTAAAATTTCTGCCAGAAGATGCTTTTAGAAACTCAAATAGGGTCCACAAGCATCAGCCAAGCATTTTTCTTACATCACCCTCTTGGTTTTGGACACAACAAAACTTGTCTTATTGCTGATTACTTTCACTTCCCCAACACAAAACAATGATATGATGAGGACTGAGAGGATTTTTTACCATCTCTGGCCTCCCTAACGTGCCAGAAACAGAGCACGTTGTAATCACAGCTCCAGAACATGAGGACCAGCAAAATCATAAATGTTGCCCATGAATAAGCATGTGCCTGACCTATTTCCAGCAATGAAGTTGGGGACAACTATATATGCTTCACTGAAAAAAAGGCAAAACACCAGCTCTGGATGCTCTCCGGCAACACCAGAGGTCCAAAAGGGGAGCTCCAGGAAACCTGCACGCGTGGTTCAGTATGAGCCAGGTGACTTGCTGTGGAGAGCAACAATTGTAAGCAGCTGGTCTCATACCTTTACTCATTGGTCTGCTCCCACACAGTACAGAAAAACAGTATAATGCACTCATGGTTGCATCTGTCTTTGTTGCATTTGCACTGCCATAAGCATGAAAGAGTTTCTTGTGCCACACCTGCCACGTCATTCCTGCTTTGTTCTCCTTACATAAGCAGGTATTTGATTATCTTGAGTTTTGGTGATGTTTAGATTAATTACAGTTTAAAACTTGGGCAGCAAGACAGCATCTGGATGTTGGAGTAAGTGCTACTTTCTTCTGTTTAAGATGGGAAAGGCATCTTTCAGACCTCATTTCTTTTGGTTGCAAAGGCACTCGGACCTTTCCGAATGTTTTTAATCAAAACTGCTTTATCTGTCTACTATGAAAACAGACACAACTATGCTTCTGTAAAGTTTCACATTTGAAAAATTTAGATGCTTTTGCCATAACGATGTCTAAATTAAAAAGAAACTCATTGGGGTTTTCTTCCCTTTATAACCTGAACAGCTTTTAGGAATATACCAGATCCAGCAAATTTTTGTCCCAGAAGTGAAAAACTGACACACAAAAAGCAGAGTATTAAAGTAGAAGTTGTTTCCCATCTTAAGTATGAGTTAACAGATGCCTCTAAGTCAATTTAATGTGCCAAATCCAAACTCTTTATCTAAGACATTTTCAAGAACAATTGCATTAAACAGCTGTATTTGAAAGACACATAAGAAAGACATTAGGAAAGACAAGGCAAAAGAAAGTAAAAATGCCAAAAGGAAAGTCAAAATTACACACTTAATTCACATAGAAAGTTTAGTGGAATTTTTAATGCTCTATCATGACAGTGTCTTTTTATGATATATGCTGTATCATAGACTTTTAATGAGAGGAATCAGGGGGGTTTTAGAGAGAGAAAAAACCCAGACAGTAAATTAAACGTTACCGCTAGCGCAGCCTTTCAGAATCCTACCCCTGATCTCTTAGGGAGAGTATATTTTAATGTGCATGAAAACTGCAATTATTTTTTTATCAGCAACAAAAATGAAGATGAGTAGATTTTGTCCCACTATTTGAAGCTGTATTTTGTAAAGCTACCGTAGAGACACTGGCATTCGCTACTCAAAAAAAAACCCCCAAGTTCACCCCAAAAACCAAGCAGCAAAGTACAGTCTTTTTGTGTCTTACCGAGCAAGAATGATTAAATAAGATACTAGTTTAGGATGATTTGTACCAAAATAAAATAATGACTGATCAAAATAAATTACTAAACTAAGAAAAACAGAGCTATGAAAAGAAGCCAGTAAATCACTTGTTGTTGGAATTCTTCATTGCCATCACCTCCTCACCTTTACGTCCTCCCTCAAGTTACAGCTGACCCAACCTTTTCCACTGCTTGCCACCTCGCCACCTCTGCCACAGCTCACCTGACCTGCCCTTTGCAGGAAGGGACCTGGTTTTGGACACCACCTTGAGCCAGAGCCTGAGCTCCACAGGCAGGAATTTACCATTGCTTTCATCTTTTGTTAATAGCCACATGCTAGGATCACTTAAATAATCATAATACACTTTACAAGGACTTATTAATTTTTCATTCACTTGAGCATTTATCAGTGAAAATTAGGTAGTTCAAATCATATTTTCTTGTCAATCCAAACAGGTATGGAAGGTAATTTCATAGTTTCCCCCTCAAGATCTGCAGTGGCAGAAATACGAAATAATAAAACTTTTTCTACTGGTAAGATTTCCTTGTCCCAGTTAGTGGCAGTTAATTTTTAAACACTGTGTGTTAAAAATGTAAGTGATCTTCTGATGGGCCAAATACATACACCAAGACTAAACAGATACACATATATTTTTCTACGTGCATTATTATTTGTGCATTTATACCACTTATTTCTGATATGACACATTTGTAATGAACACCGAGAAATATTTTCTGATTAGCTATATGTTAGTCTGGTTTACAAAGAGCTAAATATTTATTTAATCATTCTACACAAAGTATGACTTTTTATAAAGCAGTTGCCTTCAACTGTCTTTTACTGGATATAACGTATTTTTATGGTCTTAGCCTTCAATTTGCACAAGGTGACCACCATTAAACCTCTTCCAGTGCTTCAAATAGCAGCCAGCACACTATGGTATTGGCTCACTCTGGTTTATTTTGCCACTGACTACCAACAGTATGCAAAGACTTCCATGGAGGCAACCCAAAAATTTATTTTGACGATTTTATTAAGACCAATAGCAAGAAAGCAAAAAGCAACCTGGAAACCTGCATTTCCCACACAAGAATGATGTCACTTTGCAGCAACTGAAACCTATTCAAGAGGAATAGAAATTCTGCCTCCAATAATTCACCGAGTCAGTTACACAGGGAAGCACTGTAATGGGCTGTCCCCCGTCAAATAGCTCACGTACACCACTTCCTTCTCAATTACCAACTTGTCTGCATTGCCATCTGTAAAAACGAACGCATACCTTGTGCTGCCAGTTTCTGCTCTTGCACTTCCATTAGTGGAACTGGCTGCAGCTGCTCAAGAAGAAAGCCCCGATTGTCTTTGTTTCCCCTCCACGTAGGCACCATTTTTCTCCTTTCCTTCTGTACCTCGGCTCAAGGTAACACATTATCTTTGTTGAAGTGTGCTCACAACTCTTTAAACTAGTCTACCTAAATTTGTGTCCTGTTATCTTTTTACAGTTTATCTTACAGTAAAAAGCTTCCAGCAGCATCTCTCTCAGCATCTTCACTGGAATTATGGAGTTAAATCTTTTTATCAATTTATCAATCTTTTTTAAGTACTGCTGTAAAAATTCGTAAGTTGCTGGATAAACAACTTCACACTTTTCTAAATCAGCTTGACCACCCAGGCAATTTTAAAACAGTAATTATGTGAAGCATTCAAAAATAAGATTAAAAAAGAAGTCTAATTTAGGAATAATAATAATATCTGCAAAAAATGGTTAAGTAGACATATTAGTGTGCATAAGCAGGAGAGAGGGAGCTTGGTTTGGGAACAGTGATCTTGGCTCTATAACCTTTCTCTGCTTGCACTGCTGCAACAGATTCTTGCAGCAGCTCTGATGCTGAACGGCTGCTTGAAACCTCAGTGCTCTCACAGACAGACCACTGCTCCTTCCCAAACACCATGTGCTTCCAAACAAACTCAGCTTTTCTTAGAGAACAAAACTAACTCGTTTTGAGTCTCTTGCATTTTAGTTTCAAATTAGAAACACAATATAAAATGGTACAAAATCTACAAAATTAGACTACTCTTCTGATCAGTAACTGGCTAAAAGTAGTATTCTCAGAACTAAGCATGCTGAAAGAGACGTCGAGAAAACTGGAAATTCCTCTGACTCTTTTACGTCTTGGCACAAAGCAAAACTACCCAACCTTTGCTGTCTCAAATGGGGAATCTAAATCAATAGTCAGGCTTTGCTATAAACTGACTGACCTTCTGAGATAAAGAGCCATTTATGATGGTGCCTAAGCACAGAATTAGGTGCTTAAGTTTAGGCATCAATACCAGAGGATTTATGTTCAAGAAAGCACTCCATGTACCCCTTCTTTCATGAAGTAATCTTACTCATCAAATGAACAGACAAAACTGGAGCAAAGCTCCATCCATATTTCCTTAAACACCCTGACTTTGACATGGCAGAAGCAGCAGACTGCTTTTGCAGATCTCAGCTACGAGCCAGTATGTAACTCTACACATGATAGTAATTGAGGGTCCCAATCCCGCAAGTGCTCTGCTGCAAGCGTGAGCACAAAGCTGCCGGAGTTCTCAGCTTCTGGCATCTGTTCCCACTTCCACAGAAATCAGATGGGCAAAATTAAGTTTTGAGGAAAAAAAAATCACAGACATTTAAAAAACATTCCCTGACCTTATTAAAGCTCACGTGATCTCTATTTATATAGAAAATAGCTCAGAAAGCCAGCATCTGAGAGGAGGAACTCTCATTTGTAGATTTTGACGGAGGGCTGCCAAAATCAGCAGGGGAAAGGCTCCTCAGGGGTAAAAATTTCAAAAGCCATTAAGATTCTTAGAAGCCTCAGTCCCACTGACTTTTGATCACATACATCCTTCCAAATTTGCACCCCAAATCTGGAAACTACACTGTAAGAATAACTTTTAATCCAAAGTTACAAAATTAGGAGCTAAAGTTTTCATTGAAGTCTTCAGGATTCAGAGAGGAAATGTCAATAAGGTGTCTACTCCTTGGTGAAAATCGGTGAGGTAAAATTTACCTGTTACTTGTACTTTAAAAAAATTTCCCTTAGGATCATTAATTTTACTTTAAGAAAAAATGTAATGAGAAAATGTTTCGTATGGGCAGCCATAGCTCACATACTTGTTCAGGAACTGAAATAACAATAATTGAGTCTCATTCAGTCCCCATGAGAAAGCTGTTCCTAGTCTAGGATACAAAGCAGACTATGTCCACCTATTATTTTCAGTACACTTAGAACTGCAGTCTTATTGCAGATCTTGTTATGTGCTGTTGCTAAAATGACTTCCATTCAGAAACATCAACATTTGCCAACCCATACCACACAACTGCAATAGTTATTTCCTATTGTGAGCTTAGGGAGAAACTGTGGTATGCCAGACACCACGGTGTGGTAAATATTGAAAATTAGTGGCCTTTTTATAATGGACAATTTCATCTAATCCAATCCATTCCAAACACTTCCAGATAAAAAGACAATATGCCAGAGTCTGTGTCTAAGTGGTTGGTTCTAACATAATCATCTTATTCCATCCTGTGATCACAGTTTCAGCAAAAACACTTGATGGCTTCCTTTCTGATAGCTGTAGGAAGTAAGAATGGACTAGAGCTGTAATCAACTCCAAAAACTACCTAAGAAAGTAGCTCCTTATAAGAAAAGAGGAGGGAAAAACCCCCCAAATACAACCTCTATATTTGTATTTTTTAAAAGCTAACTCTTCTCAAAGCGCCAAGAGCCTCCCAGGCTGCACTGGGCAAAGCACTGCCAGGAGGTCAAGGGAGGTGATCCTTCATTCTTCTTAGCCCTCGTGAGGTCACACCTGGAGTGCTGTGTCCAGTTCTGGGCTCCCCAGTACAAGAAATACCTGGATGTATCAGAGAGAGTCCAATCAAGTGCTACAAAGATGATAAAGGGATGCAGTCTTCTATTATATAAGGAGAGCTTGAGAGAGCTTGGAACTGTGCAACCTAAAGGAGAAGGCTCAGGGGGATCTTAGCAGTATGTACCTGATAGGGGAAGGAAAGAAGACGGAGCCACGCTCTTCTCAGCGGTGCTCCGTGAGAGGACAAGAGGCAAAGGCACAAATTGAAATACAGGAAATTTCATGTGAACATAATGGAAAATCTTTGTTACTGTGAGGGTTGTCAAACACAAGAGCAGGTTGCCCTGAGAGGCTGTGGAATATCTATCCTTGGAGAAACTCCAAACTGACAGGACACAGAGCTGAGCACCATGCGCTGGCTGACCTTGCTCTGGGCAGTGGGGCTGGATTAGATGACCTCCAGAGCTGCCTCCCAGCCTCAACTATTCTGTGAAGTTTTCTTCAGTGAGAGGCTGTAGATTGCTTGTCACTCTTCTGTTCTATTAATTTCCAGCCATTTTAGCCTTAATTGCAGTTCATTTGCATTGCAACAGAAAGTATTTTAAATTTCAAGGCTATAAAAGTATTAATTAGAATAAATCAGACCAAATTTTACACATTGCAAACTGCACAGCTATTAAAAATGGAGAAACCTGCTTTCAAATTCCACTGTAAATAATTTCAGAATGTTTAAAATGAACAATTTAAAGTATCTAATGTAGTTTTTACAAAAATATTTCACTGCTTGCTCTTTCCTATCAAGATCCTAATGTCTACTTGTAAATGAGACTCAACACACCGTGTTGTATAGCTTTCCTTAAAAATACCATTAAGATGAGAAGAAGAGAACAACTGTTCTACATTTTGGAGACATTTCTCCTTAAATAGTGTTTATGTACTGCAAGCATCCCTTCCATAAACAAACCAGGTCTTTGGAACAAGTGAACACAATCTCTGAAGAATCTTTACCAGCTTCTATTTCTGGTACATGATGCATTGGGAATTTTAGGCCAACATGGGCATATGGTATCCTAGTTTGATAGGAAACATTTCATGGAATTCAAGACAGAGCCACAGTACAATGACTGGAGACCTTAAAATCTATGATATAACACAGGGTTCAAAAAAAAAAAGGAGAGAAAAAAAAACCAGAAAAACAAATATTTCCTGATACAATACTAGAGGCAGTAGAAGCACAAGAAAAAGGAACGTCATAGTAAGTGGTGTGCACAAAGGAGTACTCTGAATCCCCTGTTAATCAAGCTTAACCTTGTTAACCACATTGCCTTAACCTCTTTTTTTTTTTTTTTTTTTTAGGAGAAACACCCCATTAGGAAATAATAATTAAGAAAAAATCACAAACAAACAAACAGCAAATAACAAACAATATTTATCTTAGGAACATTCATGAAGAATTTGGGGCTCTTCTGCCTTTGCAGCCTTAGCAGTTGGTATGCCCTCTATTCTTTCTCTATCATTCACATCTGCCCAGAGAGAATACTGTTCTTACTGCACAGCAGTGTTTCCAGCGGCCCTAGTCTAATTTTTCTCTTACTGTTAAGAAAGTGGCTCTTAAATTGCTTAAGACACCAGCTTCAGAATCTGCATTGTCGGAATCAGACTGCATTACACCAAAGGAATTGTTTCTAATGCAAGTGGCAGGGAGAGCTTACTGCTGGGGGCAGTCATTCTCTGAAATGGCACAAGCCTGACAAGAGCAGTAAGAGAGAAACACGTAACTTAGCGGGGTTTTCCATCAGGAGTTCTGCATGCCGAGGACAAAATGTACCCACCCTGTCACATACTCAGGCTTTAGTTCAGAGCGCTGTGAAGGACTGAAAAACGGCTTTCAAGAAATCAGGCACCGTCTGAAGGAGAGGCATGGTGAAAACTGTCCTGCCAGCCCACAGCTACCTTATTTTTCACATCCTTTGTAGTCTTCTTAAATGAAGCTGACTGTGCAGAAATGCCTTGTAAAACAAGCCCTCTGCTTCCTTTCTGAAGTGCCATCAGCGAAACAGCTCTGCAGCCTCACTCCCAAGTGGCTGTGGCTGATCCATATGTAACTGTGAGGCAAAAACCACAGGGCTGCCTGTACGTGTTCAGGCGCTCGTGCACATCTTGGACACAGACTCAAAGACAAACTGATTGGTCCCATTCTACTAGTCAATTTATCAGACTACAGATAAAAAATGTCAGGAAACAGTTTCCTTTTTACCTTCCACCTGCCAGTATCAGAATTTATCTGATTTTGAAACCAGCCTGCAGAAGGCCGACGTATACAAATTTGAAAAATAAGAAATCTTTAAATTTACACATGCTGTATGAAATCATAGCTGCTACTTGTGAACAGTCTATATTCAAAGCCATTTCTGTCTTACTGACAAAACGAAAACTCTGACACTCTTAAGAATTCGCTTTTCAATTTAATGTAAGTTTTCTTTAACAGTGAATGTCAAATTATTTTCACTCCCTTTCTTTATCACCTACTGGAATCTTTAGAAGTGAGAAGGAAAAATACGTACACCAGAAAGGAGCACATTTATAATGACATGCCTTTTTTCTAGAAGAAAAAAAATAACCCTCCATTTCATCAGCATCTTTGCCAAAATCCCTTTCAGGGACTGAAAAGAGAAGGGCCTTTATTTTCTATGTATATTTTATAGGAAACATTTTTTGGTTCTGTGTCATGGACTAGGATTTCACACCTTAGTGGCTGGTCGTACGGAAATGGACATGACTCTGGAAACTTCATGGCTGCGAAACCCTGATAGTAAAATCAGCAGGAAGATGAGGAAGGTGTGGGGAGCACTGAATGATTCATGCAGTAACAATCTCTGCACCCTTTGAGGAGATTTTGAGATGGCTGCCAACGCTACCTGACTATGACCAGCATCCTGCACCCTCTAAAGCAGGCTGTAAATCCAGGCACGATACAGAGGGAGTATTGCTCTTCTAAATAATGCCCACACATGTAAGTGGATGTGACAAGTATGGATTTTTATATGGAAAGATCTTTCCAAAATCAGGGTACAATTACCAATGAGTGTTGTACCTCCCAGAAATAATTCCTAGCATATACCGGGCCCTGTTTCCTTTATTATTAACAGTCTGAGTTAATGAGGGAACAGCTTCCAGAAGTTACTATAAGCAGCGCAAAGCTAAGCAACTTAGCCACAACATTCAACAAATCAGTGCTTTGCAACTGACTCTTCCATTGCCAAATCAAAGATAAATCCTTTCCTACTACATACTCAGTTAACCTATTGCACAAAGTACAAGGAAAGCAGAAGACAATAGAAAATATGGAAATATTTTATTTATATTTTATTATATGAAAATATAGAAATAGTTAGTGCTGACTTGATTCCAGTCTGTTTTCAATACAGAAAAAAAAAAAAAAAAAAAAAAAATTAAAAAATGACTGCATTGAGGTTTGTTTTGTTTTTTTTTTTTTTTTTTGAAA
>VZTE01004640.1:728945-735602 GCA_013397775.1 Eulacestoma nigropectus | reverse complement strand
TGTTTTGTTTTTTTTTTTTGCTATGGTAAGAGTAATTCTTAGCTGATGTTATATGGCCTTGCCATCTACCTTTGGAGCCCTGGCACAGGTATGGTACAACCAGAGTAGACATGGTAGACTCATCTTGAAAATGACCTGCAAAATTTTACATTTCAGGAATGACAGGCCTGAAGCACAGACTGCCTGCACAGCCAGGGCTGTGATTTCTCCTACACTTCAGTGATTAATGGCCTCGTAATGGAATACAAGTTTCCTACAGAATGTTGTAATCTCCCTACAAATTTGGTCTTATCTGCTATTTACTGGTAGGTTGTAGGAGCAGCAGAGATTAGCGCTGCTCAAAGCGCGGCGTGCAGTCCCAGGTACAGAGGGGAAGGGGCGGAAGCAGCTGGGCAGCGCGTGATGCAGCTGGGCAAGACTGTCACCATCAGCTGCTGGCACCAGAGGGCCCTGTGAGGGCTCTGAAAGGGTGCTGCTCCCACGGCAGGGACAAAAGAAACACTGGGAAACCGTACTTTGGGCAACATAACTCAACAACTGGAATGAGCTATTTTAAAGATGTGTCAACCTTAAAAATGCCTAATCTCAGTCCTCCTTTTGAAGTGTTCCTGTGGGATGTATTTGCACACACACACACGCCACCAATAAGCCAAGCAACTCACGCCTTTATGGTTCATTTTTGAATCCAGTGCAGTCTGGGGATCATGAGTCACACAGTCCCTTCTTACGCAAAAGGCCAAACAGCTACAAAGAGCAGAGTGAGAATGAAATTCCTCCATTTTTAGCAATGGTTACTCACAGAAGGCAAGATGGGGATCCCCTTTGTTTATCACAGAACCACATAAGATTACACAGCTATTTATGCAGCAAAGTAATAAAAAAAAAAAAAAAAGAGAGAAAGAATCTCAACATGTAACTTCAGAAGACATCACTATGTTTATTAGCAAAGCATTAAGAAATCTAGCAATCACCTAGTAAACACTCCTAGCCACTACCTCTTCTGAGTTTATCCATTAAACACTGCTCTCCTGGATAGAGTATATAACTGCCAGGAATTCTGCTCATACCTCAATATTCTGGTATTTTTAAAACACACAACCCTTTTCATGCATGATATCCCTTAATGTGTCTGCTGGAGATTCCGTGCTTTGCACAGACTTGCAAGAAGGTATGTTGGATGATGCTTGCATTATGCTCTTAGGTTCTAACAGATTTTAGTAATAATTCTGATCAACTAGTGCATTCCAGACTTTATTGTACATCTTTCTTTTTCCATTTCTTCCATGAACCAACTAGTTAATAAGAGAATAGGAAGAAAATGTGTGCGCAATGGATAGCACAGCATTCCAATAAGTCACAGAAGTGGACAAATAATATAATAGTTGGGAATATCAAGCAAAGATGTTAATATTAACTAGGTTTACTTTTCACACTATTTAAATATGAAAAATTAAAGTAAGAAGTTTCTTTATTTTAGTCCCAGCCAATTTTGGGCCACACTGAACGTTAAATAAACGATTATTTAATCAAATGCAGGCATATTAGTCTCACTCCTGCTGACAACTTCAATTAGAATATTTTTGCTTCATTCAAAAAAAAAAAAAGAAAAAAGAAAAAGCGCATGATCTTTAAACTACTATGGCTTCTGCACAACATCTGGTTACAATTTTTTATATACTCAACCATCAAGCTTCTATCTCCACACAACAGTTTACTCAAGATTTGTTTTAATTATCTTGCATTTCAAACTTCATATGGCTTTGAAAAAGGGGTGAAAAGATCGCTCATGATGCAGACAGACACAAACTGAAAAGGCCTACACACTGAAAGATGATTTTGAAACAGTTTTTAAAAATGAAAATATCCTTTCTATCATTGCCAGGAAACAAGTGCTACTTTAACTGTTTCATTACACAATATCTCTTGGCTTGTCCATTAATGATTTTAATGGGTTTTAGCTGGATTCTAGGATTAAGACAACCCTTATTAGCACTTTCATTGGAGCCATACAAGTTGCATATATATATTTTCTCTTTTTCTAGCCAATGCAACAGTGGGAAGACTGTATTTCCAAAAGTGCTAGTTTAAAACAGAATACATAGCAAAAAATCATCTGAATGTGATGAAGTAAAAATAAGAATGAATTTTATAGCAGCACAGAAAAGCCTTGCTCATACAAAATAAAAAAAAAAGTTGTAATGTATTTTAAGCATGGGAGAAATCAAATTTATTTTCATGAGCCTGTTCACCTGTGTAAAGTAAGCACAACCACAAGCTTTTCCAAGACTGGACCTAGACAAAAATTAGGAAAATACCTGGGGTTCTGTTTTTATTAAATGTTAGAGCCTCAGGCAGCAAAAAGGACATAACTATATTTTTCTTAAACAAGTATAGGGGTGCTACATCAAATCAATAAGTCATCACAACAGATAAAAACTATTTGTCTTGTTGTGGTGGAATCACTGTAAACTGTGGAGGATATGAAACTTGTTATTCATTTAATTGCATTACAAATACGGATTAATGGAAAAGCATTATGGAAAGCTGTTATTTATTTTATGAGGTAACTGCTTTTAAATCCAGTAAATTAAACATATTTTTCCTGTTTTTCAATCAGTCAGCATCCATCATTCCAAGATAGGATATTCAAAGAAACTTCACAGTTTTTCTTCTGCAGGTTTCTTCTGATGCTATGCATGGATTAGTTTAGACATGGAAGGCCATGTTTTATTTTTTCCTCTTCTTAAATATGCTCCAAAGAAGCCAGAAGAAGACATAGCTGCAAAAACACAGCTTATAACCATCAACTTATAAACAGTTGTGTTTTACTGACTCCAATTCTAAGACAGAAATTCTCTTGAGTTTAGTACTGGAGCAATACAAACAGCCTTTTAGAATTTATTTTTAATGAGGAAACTTCATTTCAGTATTAAAGAGGGCCAGAAAAGACAATTTTATTTTGGTTCTGTGAGAAATTCTGGAATCAAACCCATGATTCAGTCATGTCTCTAAACGAGTGACCACCAGTGACCAAAGCGTATACAATATATACAGGAAAAAAGCCACCAACCCTTTTCAGTCCATGGCCAACTACACCAAAATTAGTCTAATCTCTGAAGCCTACTTCAGTTAGTCAGGAGGACCTCTAAGCAGGCCACCTCAACCAAAATCCAGACACTGCCTCCACTGGGATTGCAAGAACTGCTATAACACTTCCCCTCTTAGGGGTAATATTTGACACTGCTTGTAATCAGAAACAGGAAAATATTGAAGAATGCAAAACTCTAAGAACGTGAACATCACTGATTAAAATAAGTCACCATTTTTCACAAAGCCTTAGTTGGCACAGAGGATGATAACAGAGATGAAGAAGCTGTATTTTATTTGAACCAGCTTCGCAATCTCAGGTTCAAAATACTGCAGCTGCCTAAAAGACATGACTGATTCTCTGGGTTACAGTTGCCACCTCAGCCTCTCAGCAAAGCTGGTTCATGTGGATTAAAGTGAGGAGACATATATTGTCACTGACCTCACTGACACAGCCTGTGAACAAAGGGCTTCAGTATTCCCTGCCACCTTTTATTTCAGGTATGAAGAGCAGGATCGTAACCCAGAATAAGAGGAAGCCAGTGGTAAAACCTGTTGCATGTGAGCCTCCTGCACACAATCCCCACCAACAATCCCAGGGTACGTTTGGAGTGTGGTGGGAATTCAGCCACACGATTTTGATTAATGTTAATGCAAGTTGTGTGGCCAAATCCATGTACACTACTTTGAGAACTTAAGTATAAAATCAAAATATAATTAAGGTTGCAACACAAACCAAATAAGGCAGGGAAATGACACTTCATTAGTAACCTATTGGGTGCAAGCACCATAGGCAACCTGTTGAAACAATGCAGTACTATAATAAAATGTTTAAAGCATTTATATACCACCACTCTCAGCTGTTTATGAAAATATGGTAAAGACATCCAGCCACAATTAAAAAAAAAAGAAGGTTAGCTTCAGCAACTATATAAATTACTTTTATAGATTATTTAGTTGTGGTACTGGATCACGAGATTTTGCATACTTTTCCCAGTGACACTTGGAGACCAGCACATTTGATGTCTTTGTAAATTTATACTAAGGAGCAGCCATGCATAATACAACAGACTGTCAACAGAGGAGATGAGGAGCTGAAGGGAGTAGGAATGTATATGAGGAGTTTCTGTTTAGTCAAGCTCATAGGTAACAGATAAATGATCTAAAGATTGTTTTCAGCATTCCCCCTTGCACAAATCTGTATTCCAGATCCTTATAACTGTGACTACCAAATTTGAACTCTACAGTGAGAAAGGGTGCCATGCATAGTCCTTTGTCCCTAGCACTGCTTTTGCAGATGACTAAAGTGGCATTTCTGTGGTCAGTCTCTTATTCCTGCTCTGCAGAAAACTGCCAAGCCAGTTTTGGTTTGGGTCATTTGGTTGTTTGGTTCTTTTTGTTTGTGTATTACTATTATTATTATTATTACTACTACTACTACTATTAACATTAACGTTATTATTTCTGTGGACTGTGGGCTAAGGTTTTTCATCTTTCTCCATCACTTAAAAGCCAATGGAAAGAGGAGTGCTCTGAACTCTCTCATGGAGGCAACAGTAACCTTTTTTACTAAAACTCAGTAGAAGCTACCAAAGAAGTTAATGGCTACAGATTATAATCTGCAATAACCCCCTTTTACAGTATTTGCAGTGTAGAAAGAATGGGGTGGTTTTGTGTGTGTACATGTGTGCACGAACAATGCAGGGGAAAGAGAGAAAGTGACAACGGATAGCAGCAATATTCTGCTGTGCTTTACAGAACACAGAGATCTCACAGTAGCAAGCAGGCAATGGTTCTGAGATTGAGCAACTTTCCTTATTATTGCTAAAAGCAAATGCAATTAAAGACACAAAATACAATTCAGTCCTTCACATAAGATTTAGGATTATTATTATAAACCTGAAGCATTTTGTGCTGGCATTCTGGACACGTGTAATGTTGTTGCTAGCACTAAATTCAAAGCTTTTAACATGTACTACAAAACAAAATCTGAGAAAAAGAACTGCTGCTTAATGGAAAAATATTTGGGCAGTAAGTGTTAATCTCTATTATACATCTATTCATTATACTCCTCGCCACACTTCTAGCAAGTTCAGAAGAGAGGACTATGCAGATAAATTTGACTTGTACTTTATAAGCACATTTGGTAGACTCACATAAAATGTCCAAGTAAAATGATCTAAATTATGATGAAGATTTTTTTTCCTTTAAAAACTCATTGAGTGTGTCTTATATAGATTGGCTTTTCTTTAACATTATGGTCTCTTTAAAAATGGATTAGAGGTACACTGTCTTTTGACATAGTGCAAGAAGCAGGAGCGTGCAGACAGCTCAGAGGATGTAATTTTTTCCCTCTAACATAAAAAGATGTGTGAAGTTACTATGGCTCTTCAAAAAGGCCTAGTAATTGAGCCTGGTTATGGTCTCATTAATGTGCAAGTTTCATTTATCACCTTCTTTCTTTGAGGATTATGTGCATTGATTCATCAAGACTTGTGACACATGGTTTTCATTTGCTCTATTCGGTGCTTCTTTTTAAATCAGTTTGTACTAGATTGTAAGAAAAAGTCTGAAAGTAAATCACACTAGCCTCTTCAAAACAGAAATGAGAAAATTGCAGATTTTTTTAAAAAAATTACAATTAAATGCACTTTCATTCTCTTTTCATGCTCTTTACATGTTTTTCTTTCAAGTGCGCTTAATAACATGCTTGCTGCAGTTAGTCATAACATAAAAAGAGCAAACAAAACAATGTACACTGAACAGGGGAGATGTAGTTGTCTAGTAAGTTCATTATTACAAAAAGCAATTGATTTTAATTCATGTAAATGCAAGTGACAAGAATAACAGAGGCAAGGTCTTTTCCTGCTGATCTAAAATATCCATGGTAAGTTGTACAGATTAATAATGAGATGTCCTCATATAAATTACCTTCTGCCTTCTTTCTCTACTTTGCTTTTCTAAAATATGTATCACTTCAAGTATTTCCATTCTGCGTGTCACTGGCAAATGCCAAAAATAGAGAAAGAGAGATCTGATAAAGATAAAGCATGACAAAAGTTTCACAGATAATTGCCTTCACATATCCAGTTCAGCTCTCATCTCTCCTAATTAGCCTCATTACCATACCTTAAGACAGACCAGCAGTCACTCAAACTCCCCCGTTTTTTTTGTCAAAACTATTGCTGACAGGCAAATGGACAACACATGCACCCAGTGAGTCTATTCTAGACTATACTTCTACAAGACTAGCCTCCAGCAGAAAACACTAAACAATAGGTCTACTATAAATGTATAATGAAAGTATACATACAGTGTGTGAATACTCAATAAATTATTGTTCTATTCATTGCTCCATCATCTCTTAAAATGAGGACAATAAAAAGAAGAAAAACCATTCTCCAGAATACCAAAGAGATCAAACCACTGCAGTACTTCACTATTACTGATAGAGACTTTTAGAACAGCTTCGCCACAGTGACTGAAAAAAAAAAATCATTGAGTTCTGTAAAGTTTGACTACGTTGGTATAGTGCTGCTTTCAGCAAACCCACGCTATCTCAGGAAGCTT
>VZTE01004640.1:616445-723945 GCA_013397775.1 Eulacestoma nigropectus | reverse complement strand
AACAGCAGTCATTTACAGATCCTATATTTAACATAGCAGAATCAGCCTATGAGCCCGGATGAATCTAAAATAGCACATAGCATGAGCCTGGAATTTATTTTAAAAGATCCTTTATCTTATGACTCCATTAAAGTTTGAAGCCAAACAGATGTACAGTACCTACGGCAAACACATTTCAAGATATTTACTTTCCACTTTCCATTATCCTACTGATCTATAGTAAGTCAAATAACATCACGGTCTAACCTTTTGAATTTTCATTTTTACTCTGTGCTTCATTGGTAAATTTGTTTGTCTTCTGAGTTTTTTAACATTGTTGGCTTTTACACAAAATTTGCTCCACTGTGTAGAAGTTGTTTTGACATATTTAATTCCACAAGAGAATTCTAACCACTGGTTCTTTCATCAGCATTTATAATACTGCTATAATACTGTTCTCAATTACTTTTACTTTCATGGTAACTCTATTAATACAATTTTATTTTAAAAAACATGATAAACTGATTATCTCTATTGCTATACATAAATAAGCTGAGTATATTCAAACCTCCCTGCATGTTCTTAAATTGGCTCTGTTTTAATCTTCAAATTGGGTGGTACCATATTGTGTGGGTACTAATTTTCATGTATTTTAAATGCATATTTTCAAACTGAAAATTTTTTTCGTACTTTTTCATAACATAACTGTCCTATGGAATTACATTTCTTATGTATCTCAGAGATGCTGAACTCTCATGACATTTTTTTTACTTGTGTCTGGCATCCATGACTTCAAGCAGCCAGTTATTCACTAAGTCCAATTACATTTGTCTATAGCCCCTTCTCAGACAGCGAGCACAACTCTGGTAGCAGCAATCATTTAGTAATTCATCTTTTGCAGGTTATTGTGTTAGTGCTGCGAGTTGTCACAATTACTGTTAGGTTCATTTGAGGATTTAATGAATGAATTTTGGGGCACTGAGGAATGCACTGAGCCTACAGACCATTACTTTTTATCAACTATTTATTACTTTACAGCAATAAAGTCTATACAAGTTTATTACTTAAATATTATCCAGGCCAACTAATAAACTTCAAATGACATCTTCAAATGCCACATCAGCTGATTACTGGATGTGTTTTGAACAACATGCATTGTAGACTTACAGTAAGATTTTGAATGTCATTGACTTACTCCTATGTTTTCACAGACAAGCAGAAAGAAAATATTGGAAATTTCTGGAAATGAAATGTTAATGACATCAAATACAATTGTGTTTTTGAAAGATAAAGCAAGATGAATCTGCAACCAAACCTGGCTCTGGAAATGGGTTGTGACAGCAGCAGGATGGTGCTTTCTTTGGGGTTTTTCTTTCCTTTCTTTCCAATAAAATTTCCCCACTGGTAAGGGTTGTGTGCCAGTACTCTTACGACTCACAGCCTTTTACTACGTCATTCCAGTAGATGTTGCAGAAAGACGTACAGACTAGATTAGATGGCCTACTTTCCAAAATTATGAAATCCTGAACTAAAATAAGGTGAAGACAGACTGAATGTTTGAATAAAATACCACGAGGTTCTACAAGACTGAAAGTCACATTTAATTGATATTTGGAGGCTCTCAAATAACACCTTGATCACTATAAGACAACTGACTTGAGGAGACCAGGAAAAGCAGAGCAAACTTCTCATTTGGAACAAAACTTTATCCTCCTATTTTCAGTATCTGTGATTACAATGTCAGTGAATTCATAGCAGCCCGTCTGAGATGAGTAATTCTGAACAATATAATTTAGCCATTTATTTTGCCTATCACTTTGAGGGAAAGTTGTTACAGGGTTGCAGCCAACACAGATACTTGTTTCTTTCCTTGGAGAGGTAAGGAGGAAAAACATGAGGAAAAACACAGTGACGAGAGAAAGAGGAACATGTTGGCATCCTCACCAACTTCCTGGTAAGATGGATTCAGCAGCAGCCAACAGCAACATCATCCCACAGGACTGCAGGAGTGGTCTACCCCTCTGTGCCTTCCATCAGGTAGGTGCTCAAATGTTGCACAGAATAAGATCATATGAACAACTAACCAAACAGATACCCACTGTCAATTTACACAGCTGGAACATAAATGCCAACACCTGCTCTCTTACTCTGGCAGCCAGAAAAATGTCCCAGCTAAACCTGTGGTCACCACTCTTTCCAGAACCCCCTACTAACTCTCCCTATCGTCTTCATGATAGCTAATGCCTACACTTCTGTAATATGTTTTAAAACAGCAGAGCAGTCGTGTATTGCAGAGAGCACTTTACAGAAACTGTTGAATTAAAAAAAAAAACAAACAACCCTTTCCACTTCATATATTGTCAGGTAGGTAAAACACCAAAGTAGTACAGGAGCACTGGGATGGCCCAACTTGTTAAGACTGCTGTCTTCCATGGACAGTATTTAGGTCCACAGGGGGGTTAGAATGGTTTTTCAGGCACAGACACTAATTTCTGACCAGTAATGTTAGTCATAAACTGAAATATATGTAACGATCACCCTCTGGTAACAGATACATCAGATTTCTGTTATTCCCAGCCTTAGTTAATGAGGAAAACCACTTAATTCCAAGTGAGAAGATCAGAGCAACATTTGTTGTTCACTATTTACACAGAAAGAAATTATAGGACTTCCCAGCATGAAATACGAAAATCTCCAGCTGAAACTAGTATGCAAACGGATTCAGCTATCTTTCCCAAGAACATGACGATGGTTAAACCATCCAAGGACCTTGGAAATTTATCATCTGACTTCAACCTCAACCTTTCAGCACAAACTCAAAAGGAAATCAAGACAGGCAACAAGAAACAATCGCTTTCATCACCTGAATCCCATTCCTTTTGATCCATATGCTCTGTGGTTTTCATTGCCTGAAAACATCCATTATGAAAGATCTACAAGGAGACAGAGACAACTGCAATGTTACTGTTCTTCTAAATGCTAGTCTTACAATAAGAAGAAAGAAAAATGGTGTCAGAACAAAAAAAAAATCACCTATTCCTTTGCACATCACCTATTTCTTTGCCCAGAAAAAGGAACTGCATAATGTTCTCAAATTCAAGAAAGTAAGCCATTAAAAGTAAAATATGTAAAGAACCCAGTGAGAAATGAAGTTGGATAGTGAAATCTGAATACAGGAGGTAACAGAAGTAATTACATTGCTCTATATAGCTTATACAGGACAAATATTTAAATAGATCTCAAATGCAGAAAACATTGTCTACATTAAGGCCATTTTAACAGATTAGATTACTTTGGTATATTTCTTACTTGTTTTTTACTTTACAATCTAAGTTATATGAAGACATTTTGAAAATAAAAACTGAGTAACAAACACTTCAGATAAGTTGATGTTTTCAGACATTTCCTCCCTTTTTTCCAACATGGTCAATTAAAACTGAATGCACCAAAAATTCACTCTGCAATTTCAAGACTTTTGAAAACTGACACGTGAAGAGAATAAACGCTGTTGCCATTACATCAATGCCTCTGCACAAAATTTTCCACCATTATCTTGAGAGCTCTAAATGACTGTCTTTGGGAAAAGAGAGGAGAGGTATTTTTAAATGCAGTAAATGGATGGGAGTTTTAAACACTCATTTAAAGCATGTACATGATAAATACTGTGGATTCAAATGAGCATGCACAGCTTCCCACTGCATGTACACGTGACAAACCGAATCTGCTTGTTGTTCTTCTTTGACTTAAGGAGCCTCCAAAGAATTGGGTAAGATATAAGAGGAGACCATTCTCCTATCCTTTGGCATTCTGTATCTACACAAAGGGCAGAGCAGCCAAGGTCTGTTATATATTACTCTGAAAATATCCCACAAACAGTACATAAAAGCCCCATATTTTGGTCAAATCTATTCTAGATACATACATGCAAGTACAGAATTAGACCAGTGGAAATTAACTAAAGAGTTACAGATGGCCCAGTATATAAAGCAGTACAATATAAGAGAGACCATCTGGAAGTATGTTTTGTCCTTAACTGATTTTTTTTTTTTTTTTTCAAAAAAAAACAACCTCCTTTCTACTTTTCCTTTTCTAGCTGCAAGTTTTCACTGTGCAATGAATTTGTGCTTGTTTTAGTTTCCAAAAAAATGAGGACTTGATCTATACACCTGCCAAGCTGGGAATCTGAAGTAGAGGTGCAGGCTAAATATTGAGGAAGCCATTGTTTTAAGCATCAAAATTACATGGTGACGCTTGCGATGTGTTTAGAGAGTACAGTTACAGAGTGAATCCTTACTGATTTTTCATTATAGAAAAAAGATACATATTTAACAAAAAACTTGTTTAGGAAACAAGCAGATATTCTTTGAGTGAGATGCATGCAATTACTGTTGCTGTCTTCAACTGGAACAACATTTTAATGCGAGCATCAACCCAGCTTGTAAAAAAACCATGTTGGCATCCACCCTGTCTTGCTACAATTGCACGGCATTTGTGCTACCAGAGTCAGGAGAGGAATCGTGGGATCAAACACAAATAATCAAACACTTTTGTACTGCCACACTCAGCGCAAAATGTCACCCGCTGACGTGTAGCGGGATAAAAATTAGGTACTGGCTAGTGAGGAGGTACCGAGCCTCCTGAGACTGTCAACCTTGCTTCAAGTACCACATTTGCTGAGTTCTACCATTTTTCACATGGATTAAGGGTCTTCAGGTGTATGATACTTTCAACTAACAGTAAAAAATATTTAATTAGCTTTCATTTTCAAAGGAATGCCTTGCAATGAATTAGGGTATATTTTTCCTATCCTGAAGTATGGGAATAAGTCCCTTTAGCATAAATGTCCCATTAGCAACATTGTATGTGGTATGGTTTAGATTATATTCCCAGGCTAATATGTTATGGCCCTGGACAAATAAAACCAAAATAAATTATATCCATCTTTCCATAAATTCCTTTATAGCTTAATTGTAAGATTTTTTTCCTTCCTTTTTTTTTTTTCTTTTATTTGACTTTTTTTTAATATCCAAATTGCTTGCATGTGCTCTTTCTCTTCTTGCTTCTCCTCTGCTTTCCCTCTGAGTTAACAGAGGCTGGCAATTTGTCATTATAATAGACGAAAACAGAGAGCAACTCAATGAGATATATATTTTTTGAGTTAGTTAATGTATTAGCCCACAATTAACAGCATTAATATTACACAGATAACACCAAAATTATATACTGCATTTTCCTTACGTGCTTCTGCATTACACTTACATTCACATTTTTCCATCACACATAATATGGAGCAAATCTATAGTGTGTTCTTCTGTATTAACAAATCAGGGGGTTTTCCTCATGCGAGACAAACACAGTAGCATTAACAGCATCACTTGTTGTTTGAGACACACGCACTGCTACTATATCAGGTCAAGTGCTCTGTAACCTGCTTATCAGCAGTTAACACTGGATACAGTTTAAGAGAACAATTCAAAAATGGTTTTGATTGATTGCAACGAACTGGCAGTGTAATTGCACTCAAGCCATTAGGAATCCAATTGAACCCTGATCGAGTACTTCATTACTCCTGCTCTTTTCACAAGGGCACACCATCCCAAGTAATATTATAAAAGGTTAGGTTTGAAAAATTAGCATTACAAATGTCACATTTATTTCCAGCTGGAAATATGCAACAATGTGTGACAATACTGAATAAAATGTTGAAACATGTTTTCCTTTTGTTTTACTTTACTCATTTTTGTAATACAACACTGGTTACTGGAAAATGCCTTACAGCTTTATTCAAAACACATGTTCAAAGATCTGAATGAAAAAAAGCTTTGACTCTCTCTGGAACATCTAACCAATATATCATTTGTGTGTTTCAATTTTTTTTTTTACTGTCAAGAATACTTTTATGTCTTTAAGATTTATTTAAACTAGTTTATTATATAATGAAGCTTGTCAGATCATAAGAACAAAGTCAAGCAATATGTTCTATATCAAAGTGTAACATTTAACATATAGATTTAAGTATATGTATCAAGTACAATGTAATCAAGCAGGGTTTAATCTGAAAATGCAAATGGTTCAGATTATTAAAGACACATCTGTCCTTCAAAGCATAATTTAGGCTGTTTATCAAAAAGCTGTGTGTAATTACATTATTCTCCCCCACCAAACATATTTTAGCCATGGATTTCTTGGTTTGAAAACCTTTAGGTTTAACCCCACGGCCAAAATTTCATAGCCTAAACCACTAACTAAAATATAAACACAAACATAAATTTCAGAATGTATATAATCACTTCTAGCCTACAAACTATTATGGTAGGACAGTCATTTTGATTACATTCATCTCGTGGTGATAACAGAGTTGAATAAACTATCAAGTATTGAATCTGAGTTTTTGTATTTCTTTTTTCTCTGTTTGTAAATATCCACTGCTTTGCCATATCCTGCTACTGTGCAGGAGCCTGTATGATACAAATAAAAAAGATGGGACTCTGCTTTGTTTTGCTTTGAACAACAGTGTAAATTTTAAACATACACTCCTTATTGTTTAAGTGGCGAACACTCCTAAAATGTATAACATATTTAATAACAATATATACATAACAAATACCTCCCTCATTTTTAAACCCTACTGTAAAATCTGAGTAATTTGAAAATTAAATATTTCTGGTATTGATAAAGTTAAATGTAAATTCTAGCAAACATCAACAAGTGATTGTCTCAGCTGTAAACAGCATATACCTGCAGATTTAAACTCTAAATTATAAATAGAACCTGCCATGCAAGCAGTCCATTAATCCTATTTTAAATGCATGGAAAATACTTAACAATGGGGATCTATACTGCTCTATTACCACGCACAGATCTAGCAACTGTGCATACAGAGTGGCAATAACTCTCATTACACGCAACACTACAAGTAAAACATTTGTGCTTTAAGAGACATTAAAAATGCCTTCTTCTGCACAAAAGAAGGAGCTTTTATGAGTTCCTGGAAATCTGAGCGTTATATTTAGTTCTTGTGAGTCTAGTAAAATGCAACATGCAACACAATCGACATTCATTAAAGCAGTTTCAAAAGCTAAAATATTGCAATGGCTACATAGCTGAAAAACATCAACTTCTTTAATATGCTTAATTTTGAAAGTCACAGGCCACACATTTAAATGTTTGTTTACTTTGTATTTAAGAAACAGGCACTCAGGTGCTCACACGTCAGTACTTCTGAAAAGAGAGATTCTTCTCTGCTCTTTGATTTTTTTGGATCTAGTCTCACAATGATAATTTATATATTTACATCAAATATCCATAGGGCACACAAATGTGTAAAAAACTGAAATATGTTAATTTATTTATGATTTATCCTCTTTCCCCAGCCCCATACAGAAAATTGTTGTTCCCTGTAACAAAATGCTAGATGAGTGTTTGTTGTTCAGAGGCCAGGATTCCTATTCAAGACAAAGCTCCTCATCTTTCTAGAAATATTTATTTTAGAGGGAAAGACCAGTTTGGAAGACGACGAAAAGAAGTGCTAAAAAAGCATTACCTCATCATATCCTAACTTGGTTGGCTGTTTCCAAATGTATACGTAGTTCCACTAAGCAAACAGAGTAACTTTTAGAACAGATAGTTAATTCTTTTTCACAATGCAGACATTGTTCGATGGAATTTACACGCCATGGGTGGCTTGTTAGATAAATAATAGAAAAACAAGTACAGTATTACTGTGTCTATTTAGAATGCTATTTTGGGGTGCTAGAAGCAATAACCAAGATTTGAGTGTTTTTACAATATTGAATTAAAAAACACAACTACCCCAAACTAACCCATCTAAAATAAGACATGTTCCAAATGACAAGAAAAATGAAAGAGCACAAGAAGCAGTACAGCTACAGCAACCCACAGCCTTAAGGCCAATGGTCTTCATATATGTTACTGAAAACTAAGCAAGGTTCACAGCAGGCTCAGAAGGTTAACAAATCTGGCTCTGGTGGGTCAAAAAAATAACAGAGACAACATTTTTTTAACTGTTTGTATTGGTTGCACAGTAATAAACTGTTCCACGTGAAGATAATACATGTTACTCCAGTGGCAGATACAGAGACAACTGTATTTGTTGGGACAAAGGGAGTTTGAATCTGGTGGAGGAGGAGAGAAAGACTAATGTAATAATCCTACCCCAGGATTTCCTTGATTTTTTAGGCTTAGATCTCAATCTGAATGTCTTTTAAAACAAATTTATGCACAAGATTCTTGCTTTTTAATTCTAATCAAGTTTAAGTATCTCCATGCAGAAATCAGAAGCATTTGTATTCTCCACATTTCTCCAAACAGAAAGCATTTGGCCCAGATCCAAAGTAGGCTTTAGGTATCTAAGACAGGATTTAGTTTGTCCTGAAGTGCCTGAATCCAAAACTGTGAGCTACATTAGCCATGCTTAGCAGCCGTTAACCATGAAAACTGCTCTGCCTTTCACCTGTAAGCTTCTCAGCCACATGACATTCTCCCCCTAGTCAGTAGAGCTCCCTGTGCCTCAAGAACTTCCTGTCTGTTTCCTACATAAGCTCAGCAGGAACCTGGAAAATAGGCAAAATACACTGAAATGTCTCTTAAGAAAATAATCAGAACAGTGAGTGCAGAAAAACTCCAGAGCAACTGTGGACACATTCACTTGGAAACATACATGAAGTACTTTCCTCTAGCCTAGCTGATACAACACCTGCACAAAAAATTGAAGTGGATTCTAGATCTTTACCAAGAGTCAAGCTTTGTTGAAGCAAAGGCCATTTTTCAGTAATGAATTCAAAAATCAAGGGACAGAAGAAGAAAGGAAGAGCCTCACTCTGGAGCTCAGCATCTGGTTCAAGAGTGCTACTTCTTTGGGTTTGCTCCAGGAGCTACTTCTGTCTAACAACTGCTGTAACCAGCCATGTTAAGCAGAAACTGTCATCCTCATTTCCCAAATGTATAGTCGGGCTCTTCTTTTTGTGCCACAGACATTAAAGAAACTGTTTAAAATATTGGTCCCTAGGCTATGCTTCCTGGATGTCACTAATAACCTCTCTCTCTTTCTTTCACCCCCCTTTGAGGAGTCTTCTGCTGTCTCCTTTTGAGCCAGAAAATCTCTTTTAATTACTCACAATAATTCCCAAAGAAAATCTACAACTTGCTTTGATAGTTCAAATGGTATCTTACACTCCAAATCAAATATAAGATCAATATTTGAAGACATAATGGATTTTATTGTGCCTGCATGTAAATTAGCATGCAGTTAGCAGTTCAGTGAGTGCTCTCCTCTGCTGACAAGGACCTCATCTTCACCTCAAGAACAGAGAAAGGTTACTCAAGCTCTGAAACTGAGCATTACCAGCATTCAGAAAACCAATACAAAATATCTCTTGGATATCAATGGATTTACTTCCACTCAAATTCCCAGATCCCACACATTCTCCTCAGTCTTTTAAAGTCAGTAACTTCAACAACTGAATTTTACTAAGATGACACTCACATAAATGGCATACCACAAATGAGAATAAACAATTAATGATATAATTTGTCTAGCCTTTCATCAATTATGGTCAGGCATAAATTAAGGACAGAAAGGAGAAGCTGATTTTATAGCAAGCAGATTTCTGGAACACTATTTCCACAAGAATAGCAGGGGGGAAAGAAAAAAGTTCTATGCATTTTAAAATAGAACGTGATCTAATTCTTAAAAGGACAATGTGACATCCTATGATTGCATAGGACTGAAGCAAGTGATACACGAGGTCTCTTCTTCAGTGTTGTTCCTGTTCTAGGTCCAGACAAACAAGCTGTACAGAAAACTTTCTCTCCTCTCTTTTCCAAAGAACATCTAACTTGATTATAATTTTGCAGTGGATCTTAGACCTTCTGGAAAGCTGTCAGCAGCTTCATTACTCAGAAAGGTACAGATACATAGAAACTGAATTACAGATGCCATTATACTATATCACTGTGCTCAGCTTCCTGGTAAAATACATGGCTTTGCTAGACTGAAGAACCCTATATGAGAAAACCATAGTCTGTTAACATAAAAAATGAGCCAAAAAGCCAGTCTGGACAAATATCTAATTGTCAAGATACAGCTGTCTGCAGTGGCCCAAGATTCTTTCTTGCAGTTGCGTAACAGACTTTTTGGGTTGCAGTATTCTTGGCAGTCTGAGCAGGAACAGAGACTGTTCAAGTTACACAACTGCAATGTCATTAGTGTCTTCTTAGGAGTGTGCCCAGAGCTGCCGAAGTAAGTTAGCATTACACTAAAACATAAGCTGCTAGTTGCAATCTCCCTGTTGTGCACACAAGTCAGACTCTATCGCTGGTTCTCATGCGCCACATTCCGGCGAGCGGCAGGAGCACTGCCCAGACTGCCCTGTGCTCTGTGCCTGCCCACTTATTGGCTTTTTCCAAGAGCTGAAAGCTCATTCATTTTTATTTTTCATTTTTAGCAAGGTCAAGGCCTTTATTCAAATGCCATTTACGCCAGTTATTCCTCCTTTTCACTGAGCAACTCACTCTCTGATCTGTGTTGAGTATTTCCATCCATTACTAACTTTTAGGTGAAATCTCTGCTTTTGCTACTGTGCTTACTTGCTACATATTCTTTTGCTCTAGTGATCAGCTTTACTGATCATACCCATTTACCTAAGAAATTTCACCTAGTCACTCACCTTATAACATGCTAAACCCATTTACTCAAACACCCACTCTGATGTTATCAGAAGCACTATCGAGTATCAATTTCCTGTGCAAGCAGACGCTATTCTTTAAAGCACTCAACAGTAGTAACATTAGTATGTAAAACCATGAACTGCTATTTGCAGTCCTGCTTCAGTATAATTTTATTTTTTGGGGTTTTTTTAATACAGCATCATTCTTTTCTTGTACTGCAATAGGATGTGTAGGAGGTAAAACAGCACCTCATGGACAGTTCAAGCTTATATTTTTAAAATACTCAACTGCTATATGAACTACAATATTAACTGCAGTCCCCAGTTACAACTCCAGTGGTTTTCGTACTGCCAAAAACACATCACAGAAGTGAACTAAAAGTCTTCCTTTGTTCTTACTTTTCCCTTGTTTTCTTTTTTAATTGTAGTAGATCATCCTTAAGGAGGAATTACATAATATATGAGATCAAAATATCAAATTATATTTAATAATGCAGCATTAAAAGTAATCTTTTTTTCAAAAAAAGTCATTTCATGCTTTTGTCTCAGCATGTACCCTTTAAAGTATCTAAGGGTCTTAATAGCCTCAGGACAGGATTTTTTCCGTTGACTTTAATCATGATTTTACAGTATTAAAGAAAAATAGAAGGTGTCTAAGCTATGAAGAACACAGAGATGACAAGTGAAGTTAAACATATAGCACTGGTACGAGCATCTGTGAGATGTCTAACATTCCTACTGCCAGAACACGAGCTCCCTTTCTGACTTGTCTCCTTGCTGCATAAAGCTGCAATGTCTGAATTCATCTCAAGTTTTGGACTTAAGACTACCCTTTCCCATTTTTCTGAAAATTAATAACTTAGAAATATTCTAAACCCATCAAGGAAGGTTTTGATCAAGTGGATGAGATTTTCCAAAAGAGAACTTTGAAGTGTCCAGTCTCATTGAATCATTTTTTGGCAGCAGAGTTTGCCCCATTTGGAAAGCCAGTCTGTTTTACAGCGTCTCGAAGAACCACCCGAAATGGAATGCAGTTGCAACACCAAGGCTTAATATCTACTTTTTAAGTTTTTAAATTTTCTTTTCTCTCCTGATTATTTGGTCAGAACCCCCATAGCAAATCAAATGCTTTCACAAAGCAAATGCTCCTGTTATGTCAATAAAAATCTGGATTTTAGAAAGAGAGGGTACAAGGCATTTCACTTTGACATTTGTGGTTCCTGAAATCATTGACATAAGGGAAAACATTTTCACCTAAAGTAGTCAAAAATGATAACTGACCTTTCACTTATGCTGACCAAACATATTATGTGCCACTCAGTCACTGGGATCTATCATTCTTAATTAGCATCTACACAATAAAACAGCTCAGCTCAGAAGCATATTAATTACTGTTTTACAACTCTGCTTTCTATTCTCCTGACTGTACAGTACCAACCATAAAATGCTGGGGCCTTTTCCAGCACAAAGGGGCAGTATGTGTTATGTGTGATTCATGAAAATTTCATTAATATTTAAGTTCATGTGGTTTTGAGGAACAGAGGAGAATGAGCTGTTTCTTCTTACTTCACGCCCAGAGGATTTAGCTCAATTTTCAGGGTAGTACAAATCGCACAGTGTGATAGGACAGAAAATCTGCTTTGTATATATCCTTTCATATTGCAATCCATGAATCAAAATAAAACCACAAAAAATATGTAAATTCAGGCAACTCTCTTCAAAATTCTGTGTACTGATACAGAAACATAATGGAGAAGAAGTCAAAGAAAACACCATTCCTTTGAACCACCAGCCTTGGATAGAGAAGAAGAATCATCTACCATATTCTTTGTATTTAAATTAATGTGGGTTTTTCCCCCTTTTTAATGATGTTGCAGTTCAAAGGACAGAGTGATAATAAATACTTCTCATGATGCGTCATTTAAGACCATGTACATCACACCCAAAGTTTAGAAATATAATCTATCTGAATGAACTGGATGCAAGCTGAAACTAGAAAGAAGGATTCATTAGTCTTTTATTTCAGAGACCTGTCTGGGGCAAAGTGCATGACTATAGCTCAAAGAAAAACCAAAAGCAGCAGAGACATGAAATACTGAAAGATTAAAGAAACCCTAAAATTTGCTTAGTACCAAGAAGATCTATACACAAACTTATAACTAGAAAATATAAGATTTTCCTGCACAAGTTACTTAGCCTTGAACATATGTTCAACACCAGGCTGGATAAGGCTTTGAGAAACCTGGTCTGTTGGGAGGTGTCCCTGCCCATGGCAGGGGGGTTGGGTTTAGATGACCTTTAAGGTCTATTCCAACCCCTTAACATTCTATGATTCTAATACATGCATAAAGATTTTTAACCTAAAGAAACCAGAGTATTGGGACTGTCCAGTTTCAGTCCTGCTCTGCACCTCTGGCTGCCAGAGCGGATCCCGCTGTGCACATGGCCTCGTTTCTAGGGAGGAAAACTCGTCGGCACCAATAGACAGATTGTGCTGTGAGCAAGTGCAGAGTGTGCAGGAGAGATTCACATCCCTGAGATCAGAGGAGACCTAAGCTTTAAGTTTTCAGTGAAGAGAGAAGGGATGAAGTATCTTTGCCAGCTCTCTGCTTCACATGCTGCTTTCTTCCTAAGAACTTATTGTTATTGCAGAAGATATCACAGGATCACAGAAATCACTGAATTTTTTAGGTTGGAAAAGACCTAAAAGATCCTCAAGTCCAACTGTTAACCCAGCAGACAGTATCAACAGTCTAATAAATAGATTTGAATCGGCAAATATTTGGCCTTATGATTATGCAGCAGCTGTACCTGAAGGGAGACTAAAGATTCAGAATATGAAACAGTTAGATTGTCATCTTGGTAACAATGTGAAGGCAATTGAAATAAAGTGGATACCTTTTACGCTAGTCCTGGATTATTTTTAGCATTACCTCAGTAAAGCACTGATGACAGCGTTGACCTGTTAATATGCAATAAGATAAGACTCATCTGCCTCGGAGCCAAGAAAATTTAGTCTAGTAAAATGGAACAGTAGGTTATGCAGGGAACTGGGGGGGCTGCCATCTCCTGAGATGAGAAATCACAGGAAAAAAATCAAAAGTCAGTTGCATCTTTCCTGCAGTTTGGAGAGAAAAGAGAAACTGAGCGAAATACTGATGCTGATTTTAATGAGACTAAGATTTCATTGTTCACTTTTGGAAATGTTAAAGATCCATCAAATTTATGTCTACTAAATTTCAAGTAATTGCTGCTGGATGGAACCCAGTAATTTTTATTTGGTTAAAACTCGTTGTGCTGGGCTAAAGCAGTCCTGTAAAAAGACACCCCATTCTGATCTGGATAAACCAAGAGATCCCACTGGCAGTTTCTCAAAGTTGATCTTTTCTAATCTGAATTTATAAGACTTCAGGTTCTAGTCAGGGGTTTTCCCTATGCTTGAAAAAAGATTTTTATTAGGACTTTGCATTTTGTACTCAGGAACACCCTATACGTGGAAATAAAATCATCTCTGAAGTTTTCTTTTTGCCTATGAGCTAGAAGGACTTAACTGTAAATATCCCCCAAGCATTTGGGGACACGTGGAGTGATGTGATTCATCTTCCCAAGTCACTGTTATATTGACGGAGCCCTCCTTTTCTGGGGATGGCTGAACACCAGGCTGCCCATGGGGACAGGTGAACAAATTCCTTGATTTGCTTTGCTTGTGCACACAGCTTCTGCTTTACCTCTTAAACTGTCTTTATCTCAACTGACAAGTTCTCTCACTTCTACTCTTCTGATTCCCTCCCCCATCCTGACACAGGAGATGTGGAGAGTGAGCAAGTGGCTGTGTGAGGCCAAGTTGCTGGCTGGGGTTAAAGCATGACAGTCCTTCTGGACTTTTAATTAGTATTTGTGCATTTATCCTCTAAACATTTCTAAACAGCTGTGATTTCCCACTAATGACAACTTTTTTGAGATTTGTCAGTTAAGTAGTTCTTAACCCTGTACTTTGCTGGTATTTTACAAACCTAAATTTTAATGCAAGTATATGGCAAATCAGTTACCTCTAACAAGCCTAAAAATACTTCCTATAAACATCAAATACACAAGCTGAAATAGTTTTCTTCTCTGATTTCTATGCCTCTGTAAAAAACTAACTCAGGTAGGACCTAGCTTTCTTCTTAATGAGACATACAATACTCACAATGTTACCTTTGGATCACAGTTCTCCTTAAATGATGTACAGCCAACTGGAAAACCATTCTGGTTCATGAAATATCCATAAACATTATTACATCAGTACACAGGCTATAACAAAAAAAGTTATTATAAATATATCTATTTTGCAATTAGTTTACTTCTGACGAGACATGGAGATGAAATTTGGAATTAAAATGACAACTAAGAGGAAAAAAGTTTTCCATCATATCTCAGAAGAATGTCTGTAATTTTTCTTTGTTCCGCTACTTAGGGAAATTAAGTTTTCTTTAATACTTGTTGACACTCAGGGCATCACCCTTCTGAAGTTTTGAAACTTGACTCCTGTTTTGATTTTGAAATTTTTTTTCTGTGCTTACACAAATTTCTCCTCAAAAGAATTCTTCCCTCAAGTCCAAATGGTAACACATACTGCACTTTTAAAAAGTTACATACATGGGCAAATAACATGAGAAAGACATAGTCTTAACAGGAAACAAATCTGAAATGTACTTTGTGTTAAAGGGTTGGAGGAATAATCAACTCACCAAAGAGCTCTTTTGTACTGAATGGTTGACAAAGTATAATCTTGGTAAAGACAGATTGTCTACTCAGCCATACATGTGCATACCTGTTATGTTGCAGTAAACATTAAGAGCTACTTTCCACTTACACGAAGCACAAAACCCTGAGAACAAAGCAGTAAATCCTTTATATACCAGTAACAGCCCACTGGGTTATTTAGAAAAACTGAACATGTATTCTTCTTCATTTATTGTTCTAAACTTTCAATTAAGGTTACAAATACCTGATCACAAGAAAGCCACGGGAGTAAATCTGAAATCAAGAACCCTACCAATTCAAAATAGATGAACCAATATAATAACCCATCTCCTCTCAAATCAGAAGAAATCAATTGATACGTAAAGAAAGTTCCTAGTTCCATGTACAGGTGAAGTATGCCTTAGATCAAAAAAGATAGTTCATATAGGTTAAGCTCAAAATAATAGCTGGATGTTTTCATTAAACATTTGACCTCATTGATTAACATTTCTAAAGTATCTGATGGCAATATTCTGCTTAAAATAGAATAACTCATTATTATTGGTATTACTACTATTATAATTTTCCTTTTTAGATCCCTCAGTGATATCCTTCAGACACCTATTCATTAGTTCAGTGCATAGGTTGCTGCTGCTGCTCTCATCTGTAGAAATATGCTGGTAAAATAACAGACAGTAACTTCAACCTTTACCCAAGATACTACAAGGGTTTACTTGAACTTGGGGCCTGATCCTGTAAACATGTTTAGTACACCAAAGAGAAGAGTTTGCTACTTCAACCACTCCCTATGATTTCAACATTATGATTTAAGGACTTTGCTTGGTCAACTCAACCCTTTGGGCGCTGTTCTTTATTTTCCATTGCACAAAAAGAGCGACTAGTTATTTCAAATCTCTTACAGCCAAGGGAGGCAACATCAAGGTGAAAGAGCAATTGGCATGAGACTGTTTTGCAGATTTTTATGCGTATTATTTTGGGCAAGACAGCAGTTACACCTTCCAAAGAGAAATCAGGTATGCCAATAGGTAACTCAGGATCTGTCAAGGAGAAACTGAAAGGATGAGGTGCGCCACTTTCCATCTCTAGTTAAATGTCAGGTGCTGCAGCCTCATTAGTAGAACAGCTTTGACTGTTTTAAGAACACCCAAGGAACTTTCTTCCTTGAAAACAAGTCAGTCAGGAGGACATTGGGTATATCACAGGACTGGCCTTTAAAGAGCCATGAGACTGTGAGAATGTACTGATGTGTTTGCATCCTCCTTTTCCATGTACTCCTCTTGTGTGCTTTTAACAAAAACACAACAACAAAACTGGCAGCAGTTACAGTACCAGTTCTTCTATGGCAACATTCCAGCAGAAGCACATGAAGTTAAATTTAACTTAGTCTTAAATCTCTCCTACCTCCAGCTCGTACAAGAAGTGGTAAAATCAAAACTTTCTCCATCCAAAAAAGAACACATCAAAATAATAAATTAAAGTAGCAAGGAAGTATTTAAGATGGCTGTCTATCTTACATAATGCAGCTTATCACAAGCTCCCTCACTACTGAATACTTAGATGTGCTTTTTTGCAGATGGCAGAGATTTCCCTCCACAACAAATCAGCTTAGCGTGAAGGCAGCAAACATCTCCCTCTTCCTTAGCACGTCCCTCCTCAGTCCAAGGAGGAGGGAGGAAGCTTTATGTGGGAAAATGTAATTGACTTACAAAGAGTACCGATGTGTTGGAAGAAGCAGTTGCCCTACAGGACCTGGCTAGCTCTGACCGGGGAGGTTTTGGAAAGAAGTTGAGTTGCCATACTTTACTTGCATCACCCCAGGCACAGCCTGAAGATGCTCCCTTCATTGGTTAGTGCCCTAGAAAAAGATGAAGCTTCTCCACACCTAGCTGCTTTGCAAATCTCCTCTAAGGAAAAATTTCTCTCTAACACCAGATCTAGAGATTAGGTCAATTCTGTGCATGTGAGTGAATATTATTACTGTGTTTTCTGACAGCAATTCCTAGGACACCGTCTGTAGACTACCACCAAAACGAATGAGCCCCTGAAAGATTCCATTGTTCTGTAATTCCGTCTTAAAGACATAATCCGTATTTTACGCCATAAGTGATTGACACAGAGAGGACTCTTACGCCACAACCTGAAGATTAGAGCTTAAATGCTCCTAGTAATAAAAATGGAGACCAAGGATGTATTAGCAGAATTATTTCTAAATAAATTCTTTCCAAAGCTTTCTGTCAGCCATTTCAAACACTATTTTGGGGTCACCCATGGCTCACATTTCTTTTGCTGTGTCACATGCATAGATCTTCTTTCTGCATTTTTTCAGCCTTATGTCGCAAGGGCTAATAATCTGGCCAAGACAAGAAACAGTGCAACAAATGGCACATTACACCTTTTCCAACGAGATTACTTTTAAGTCGTATTGCATGTTTAGGAATTTTTTGCCTAATGTTTTAAGCAGATAATTGCCATGGTAAAATAAAATGAATAAAAAAAAAAATTTTGATTTAGAACAAATCCTGATTTGTGACTACAAGATAATTTACAGTGAACACTATGGGAAGCATACCAGGCAGCAGACACTTGAGATCACACCCAGCAACTCGTCCTGATGGGTGCAAACTAACTTCTGAGCATCCTTGTGAATGGAGATCTTATCTGGGAGATGGCAGAGAAAAGACTTAAGCACATAAACTATTGATGGCTTCCTTGTGCTGATCCTCTCTCATCCCCTCTTACAGTTATTTATACAAGCAGCTCCCCCAGTTGGTAGCTGAAAACTATTTGGACACAGCTCATTTCCTCTTTTGATCACCCACATTTTTGTTCATTTCAAAGTCTGTATACTTCAGTCTTTTTAAGAGCAATGACTACCATAAAAGAAATTGATTGCTTCAAAACTCACCTAGCCCAAATAACTAAAACTGCAGCCACCACAGCCATTGAATTTCTATCTAGTCCCATGCTAGGAGTCTAAATAGAAGGCTGAAGTGAACATAGAATTTGCATGGTTACTCTTGCGAAACAGGTGGACTGGGTTGCTGTCTGGGACTTCAAGCGGGACCAGAAGACTTACACTAATTTTCAAAAGACTGTTTTACAAGGAATGACTTCCCTCGATGCATGGAAGAGGCAAGTCATGAGGTCATCAGAGCACATCAGAGAAGCTTCACTAACTTTAGCAGACCTACATCATTCTGTACAATGGGAGAGGAGTCTTGCATCAGGGAGTTACACACAGAGTAACTTGCTGGCTCCTCCAGTGGGCCTGAAAACCACATTGCTTTCTCATAACTTTATGGCAGGATTCACACAATGTTTTGTGTCACTTTACAGAATCTGGAAACTGTTTTACTCACTTTGACTTACGTTTCTAATGACTTTGCTAATGACTGGACCTCCCCCCAATACACAATGTTCAAGACTTGCTTCAGACCTTTAACACAAACCCCATCGCCTAATAGGGTATTAACAGTACTTACACGATGGGATTAATTTCAAAACTGCATTATTTCTTAAAATGAGCCTTTTTCTGGATATGAAAGGTCAGCTGGAGAAATGTAACAAGACAGAAAGCAGTTTATTTCAAGCCACAGATGTTTAGCTTTTGCCTTGCTTATGTATCATGGAGAACATGACAGGCTTGCTATGTGCAGAGCTAAGATCAGACATGTTCTACAAGCCTTTGTAGTAGAGAACTCAGATTTTGTCAGATGAAAGAGGTCTTGCTGCTTTTAGAAAGACAGTAAACCCTGCAAAAATGAGTTCCATGCAGTGAATTATTCCTCACAAGGTAAATTTTCATGATTTCTTTCCAAGATAACTCATAAACATTCAAGCCTTCCTAGTCTCTGGAGCTGCCAACTGTGGTGATCTTCCTGTTAAACATCAGATTTTCTCACCTTTCTACCATGATAACTAGAAATTTCCCACAGAACCACCTAGAATTAAAAATTAAAAAAAAAGGCATGAGAGTTATGTGAAAGGTAGCTTACAACACATCACACTGTTTTCTTTTGATTTGTTTTCTGACAGACTCTGAGAAAAATGTATGCACCTTTTCATGAAAAAGAAACATCACCTGTGACCCACCTTACAAGTCCTATATTCCCATTTACATGAAAAAGAGTTGTTCCTTAAGAAGGAGATCTAGTTTAGAATTTTTTCTTACTTAAACTTAAGAGGTTTGCACTCCATAGTCCACAAATAATCATATAACAAAGGAATGATTTCATTTCTGAACGAACATTAAAAGATAAATTCTCTGTGTAAGTCAAGTAAAAAAGAAACAAAATATAAACAGTGGATTGTTCCATAAATATTATGAAAGGTTTTGGATTTATCTGAAAAGTATATACCAATTACCACAAGCCGATGCATCATCTCACTCACTTTCTTTTTCTGTGTATAATTCATTTCATAACTTCAAAAAGGGAAAAAAAGTGGGTTTTATCACACAGTGTTTTCAGAATTCCAAAGCAATAACATGAAAGTGCTACTTTTATTTTTTAATAAAGTAAAATTAACTTAAATCTGAACATCCTCAGGGCAGTAAGAATATTATTTTTCATCACCACAAACCAATCCAACTGTTTCTCAGTTTGTAAGAACGGTAGATTTTAATATGAAAATCAAATAAGTCCTCCTATTTTTAAATCCATTACTTACACTGTTTAGTCACATCATGCTGCTGGCATAGAGCATCACTGTTAGATATTGAAACCAAAATAATTTTAATTTACTGTCACATCCACTAACCACTCATTATCCACTGGGCAGAATTCAAAGATGAGTGCAGGAATTTAAGAAAATGATGTGACTAATAAAAAACGAAGCATAGTTTTTAAGAGAGCTTGCTATATCTCTAATATATATAGATATATATATCTGAGGGGTCCTGGAAAAAAAACCTTTTTCATTTTAGTCTGGTTAAATAACAGCTTTAACACACACACTTACTGATACTCTAAAGTTTTTAGACAAGAACTGGAATTTTTTTTAAAGTGGACTGTGGCTTCTAAGGCAATGGCCTGAAAGAAGTAAACCCATGCCCCCGGGGTACTGCAGGTGACTTTCCATCATCATCATCATCTCCAAAGCTGGTGACTCTTCTTACCTAGTTTTTAACATGGAGAGGGGACAGAGAGAAGAGGAAGACTGACAGTCTGTGTCACAACAAGAGAGCTGTTATGGACAGGAATTGTTACTGCCTTTCATATTCAAGGTACACTAGCACACTTTCCAAGTAATGAATTGCTTCTTGTCCACAGGCAAAGTGAAGAATTGGTATGAATCTCTAGTGAGCACATAGGACATTGAAGCCTGTTTAAGGATTTAGTTTTGCAATTTACAGAACATTTCTAGTGATTTCAAGATGTGCAGATAACTGTAAAGACCATATAAAGACAAGACACATAGAAGAGGTGAGGAGCTCACCACAGCACTATGATTTCTTCAGTACAGCAGCACTGTACCATTTGTATCCCACCCATCCCACACAGCACAGGCAGCGTCCAACCCAGCAAGATGGAGAGCTCTTATGCTGCAGGTAGCTTTAACTTTCTGTGACTTTTTGTGATAATGTCTGGCTGTTTCATGACAGTCATGCTCATTCAAATCAAAAATGCAGTCTTCTCATATGCTATTCAAGCCTGTGAAGCAGTCTGAGATGTGTTTCTAGCTGTTCCACTGCTTGTATTCATGGCCTTTAGGTGTGTCCATGTCTGTGGCTGTGCAAAATGACTCACCTGATTTCTCATGAACATAGCCTGAATTCAGTGTCTGCCTCCTCCTGGCCCCAAGAAGACACTGCCTACATGACAGAACCGTTCAGTGCAGGCAGCTTGTACCAGTACACAGGCACAGTGTAACTTTCACTAGCTGCAAGAGAAGAGCGCAGCCAGCTTCAGAGGAGCTGCTCACACCATGCTTCACACCATTATATCGGGCAATGAACAATTCATTACAAATTTTTTATTTCATTTGGTGAAGAAAGAAGACACAAAAGTGGGATAGTTGTAAATAAAGCATCATCTATTTGAAGAGGTTATGTGGAGATGGAACATCTCTGGCTCCAGTACATCCATTTGTAACATTGCTAGCACTTACAGTGGGGACAGGATGAGAAGCCGGTGCATAGTCAAAGCTGTCTTTCTTGAGTCAACAAATACCAACCAATCTTTTATGACCAGGTATTTAGACAGTTGGGACTGCATCACAGCCAAGGTGGTGAAAGTTAGATACCTGAACTCACGTTCCAATAAGTTTGTAATTATTACTACTAATCTGACATTGTTACAACACATGTTAGAGTTGGTTTGGTTTTTTTAAATATAACATTATTTATAGGTCTGACTGTACTTACATTTAGGCAGCTCTTCTTAAAACTTTTTCCCACTCAATATTTCAGTCCAGAGTAAACCACCAGCTTTATCCATCACTTACACATACTCCCATCTGTACTTGCAGTCAGATAACAAGGCTATACTACAAAAAGAACAAAATCATTTCCCCTCCCCAATAAGGAAACTAGAATTAATTCCACTGATCTGCACTGAGGCATCTTTAATTAAAAGATCATAAGCATATAAGTGGCTTTGATTTCTTATTCTAATGTCCTCCTCAATTATTTATTATACTCACCTTCTCACATCTGTACACATTTTTCTATTAGATGAATATAAAACATAAATGTTGTTGCACTTTTGAGTATTTCTAACTGCAGTGCAAATGTTATTAACTCCTTATTCAACTCAGGCAAATATACATACAAGTCAGCCTTGAGATATTGACTACGCTGAATATATCTACAAAGCCATCTGAGCTTTTGAAATGCTCTTTACCTGCCTGATATGTGAATAACCACAAGAAAGCTTCTGCATCATCTTTTTCAACAGCTCGATTCTCCTACTAACGAGTCACTGTACTAAATCACAGCCTGGGAGGTTTCCCCTCCATGTGCAAGTGTGAATGAAGTTTGCAGGGCCTTAAGTACTCATCAGGTGTGAATACCCCACTCCCCTCTAGTTTGGAAAGCTCTAGAAAGAACTCAGCAATCTGCCCCAAAGGGCAATTGAGAGCAAGCCTCCAATTGTATTTCCCTGTTTATATAATTTACAGAAGCAGCTAAAACTTTCCTAGGTACATCTATTACATTATTTGTTGTAAGCAATGGTCGCTACAAAGCATTTGCATTAAGTGCTATGCAATATAATGTTTCTATGTACTTCTTCATTTTCCTTTCATAAGTATTTCTTTAATTTCATCCTCTACAATACATGCAACATGTCCATGTAACAGAATGGCTCAGTTCTATCCCTAAAGAAAATAAAAATAATTAAACTGGCATTCCCATTCACAACTCTGAAATTTTAATCCAGGACTGCAGTATGTCTGCTCTATCACAAAAGATCTCTGAAAACCCTTACTAAGTAAAGCCAGTACTCTCAAGTGTACAGAGCTAATAGAGCAAAACTAGCTCACCACAGTTTTTATGATAAACAAACATCTTCTGAAGATGCTAAATCAAAATCTATGTGCAAACAAAAGTATTCCATGAAAAAGATTACAGAGAAGGAGCCCCATTTCATTACAGAAGACTGGAAGCTCTTCATCCCTTTCCTTTTTAGCATGGATAATTTTATTTAAAAGAGCAAATGTGTTTGTATCTGCACAGAAGCTGAAAATCAAACCATGAAGGGTTCTGGATAACAAATTACAGGAGACTTTTTTTCTAAATGAAGGGAGAAGTTATATAACTTCATTTCTCTTCTTGGAGGGATAGGATGGATAGAGAAGATTAAGGAAGGGTTTGCTCATAATCTAAGAAATATGAAAAATCCTAGAAAATAGAGCTTTCTCTAGTTTCAGAAGACCTGAAGCTTTAGCAAGAGCAAGGGACAACACAGAATGCTATTTTGTCGAATAAAAAATAAAAATCTTTCACTCAATTTGTAACTCAGAATCAAATCGAAATGAGTAAATCTTGCTGAATTCAAATACACCTCCATCCCTTCAAATACAAGAATCTTATAATGAATACATTAACCTATCAAAAGTGTGTACACAGAAAGGCTCAAGAGTTCATGACCAGTCCCTGGGCAAAAGCATCACTTTTGGAACATCCCCTTCCACTCCTGGCACTGTAGTTCCACAATGAGACAGACAGGAGAGCTGGCTCTCCTACAAAATGGACTGTCATTTCCACCATCACAAGTAGTCTGGGTTATACACCATTAAGATGACATGACAGATAGGGAGATATGTTATTTTTTCAGTCAGAGCAGCCCTCAGGAGGAAATCTACACTTTAGATTGCATTGTAAAGCATTCTTTTTTACATGAACGCATAAATCAAAGCAGAGATTATGAAGCATTCATTGCAAAGACCTTATATTGTCTGAATTCATGAATTTTCCTCAGATGAAGACTTTCATCTCCCTCAGACAATAAGCAAAATTAAACTTCGGTATTTCAACGGATGACTATTGGATTATACACCATTTTCCCCAGTGGAATGTCAGATGGGTCTGCATTTTAAATTTGCTTTCAAATGCCTTAAAAATTAGGCAAAATTGCACTAATTGAAAATGGATTCATTGAAATCAAACTGATTAAATAGGACATTGACTACTACTCTTTTTCTAGATTGGTTGTCTACCCAGTCGAAGTCCTCATACGTAATCTGAAAAGTACTGCTGGCCAATATCTGGAAATCAAAGCAAAGACCCGATCCTCCTTGGTCTTAAATGATGGCCGCCATTTCCACACTATTATGACCAGTATTACCTCCATTTTCAGGATAAAGAGTTTATTCTACATTGATCAAGATTTCAGTTATACCAACAAATGATCTAGACGTAACTCTTGGGTCAAAATGCATTCTCCAAAAGAGTTTTAAATCTTCCAGAAATTCAGAAGCATAAAGACGAGAAAACCCTCCTATAAACTTTATAGAGAAATTAAGAGGAGAAATATATATACACACACACATTTTCTACTTTAAGCCTTTTCCCCCTAATTTGTATTATGTGGTAGAATTACCTGTTTTCACATTGGAAGGATCAGTTGCCTAACTGCTGAGCTTTTGCCCCGCTACTGAACCAGTACATACTTTAGAGCAGTTTATTATTATACCTGCATGTATTAACCATTTGTTTTGAGGTGACAGATGATTAGCAGTAACAAATGCCAAGTGGGCAGACATCTAGAATTTAAGGCTGCACTTTAATTCTGAAGCTTCTTTATTCTCAATCTGCAATTCGCTGTCTGTCACCTTGCCCAGGTGCCATTCTAAACCAAGTTCCTCCTGAATGCTGATGTTTACTTGCCAACTCTCCCATTCATTTACACAAGATGCTGATCTAAGCTAAGCAAAACCACCTTCCTCTGATGCCCCTCGGGTTTTTATGCATATTCATAAACCTTAAACATGCTCCTCCACTGCCTCTGAGAACTTACAAGCAGTACATCTGGAAGGAGAAGAACAAAAACACATTTAAGAAAGGATAAAATAGAAGAAGGAATATGCTGGGCAGGAAGAGGCTCTGCAGTAACGATAGCCTTGTCTTCTGCTTGAGACACCAAAAGACTCTACACAGCAGTGGGAGACACTCTGCTAATATCTTGACCATAAAACTACAGCTTGCTGAGAAACTGTGAAGAACAATGTGCATGCTTCTTAGAGTCTTTAGAATAATCCCTCCCATGATTTTCTCAGGATAAGTCTGCAGTAATTTAAAAATATTCATTATAAAAACCTGTGAGCCGCAGTGAGACAGCCCCATTACCACCCATGCTGAGGCTGCCCCACACCACCGTTTAGTGTGACACACATTATATCCATGTAGTTGGCGTATCATCCACACCCTGCTGCTGAGTTGAAAAATGCCCAACGCCAACACTTTACCATGCCAGTGGAAATACATTTTTTGGCTCATTTCCACATGTGGTTTAAATAAAGATTTCAGGAGAGTAGGGTGATTTAAAGAAGGTGACTGATTCTACTAACATCATAGATAAGAAAGGGAGAAGAGTAAACTTAAAAAAAATTAAACATTTTGCCTAAAATCACTTACATGTATTTCAGGAGCTATGTTTCAAATGCAGACATTAATATAATTACTTGTTAATGATGCACTTTGATTGTTTTAATACTACAGTTTTCACAGTTCAAAAGTTAGTTGGAAGTTGAACAGAGTTAGAGATATACAAAATACACATCAGCCCTATCACTGATTAGTCAAATGTATTTATTTTGCAAATACATGAAATTAAATTCATAAATTTTTATGCTCTTATAAAGTCTCTAAAACCTTGCCTTTTTTCTATTTTCTTTTTTTTTTTTCTGAATGTATTCAAAATATTATTTCTAAAAGATGGGCTTTAGGTACCAATTCCTAAAACCCAAGCAAGAAAATAGTTTCCAGTGAAGATATGGGCGGTAAGCCTCTCCTGCCTCTCTCCTTGCCTGCTGCCAGCCAGCAATAGAGCCAGTGTAGTTTACAAGAGCCCTAAGGGGTCTTTTCTCCAGTTTCTCCAGGCCCTGTTGTGCTTTACAGTCCTACACAGAAAAATAATCCAGAGTGCAGGAAAGACTCGTGTCCCTGTGCGGCCACCGCCATACCCCCTCCTCCCTGCTCTGGAGCTGTGGGCCGGCACTCTGCTGTGGAGCGGAGAGGGATTTGCCCCTTCCCTACCAAAAGGCACAGAGCAGCATTTTCCTAAAAGGGAGAGATTTCACAGCCTAACGGCGCTGGGGTAGCGTTAAGCAGCAACATGTCTGAATTTGAAGGGAAAAAAAAAAGAAAAAAACCAAACATTTCACATCTTCCCCAGGAGATTTTCCCAGCTACTCCTTGCCTGCCCAAACCCCCTTATTCTATCAGTGCATTAACAAAGCCAAGGAGCTCACGCTGTGGCATCTCATCGGAGGGCACTGGAGTTAACAATGCGACTGTGAGCTCCAGTGGCCATGGCAACAGTAGCTAATTCTTCTTCCCAATCAGGGTGGCAAGTCTCTCCCATGGCTTGAATCAGTTACAAAACAAAATACTCAAAGAGCTTTCAGAGCCAATAGCCTCGCAGCTAATCTGCTAATAGGAAATAATCTGCAGCTAATATACACATTCCAGGGCAGCAGTGTGTTTTCTTAATACTTTGTTACATGGGCCTCTTTCCAAAGAAAGCAGAGCAAAGAATAGAAAACAGACATTCATTAAAAATAGTATAATACTACCTGGCCACTATTAATGCCTGAAACATGCTGCAACTTGCACGGCTCTTAAAATACTGATTTGGAGTGACAGCACTAGACAGACTGAGCTCAAAACAATTAGATCAAAAAAAGTTACATACAGTATTAGTTAGCAGCTAGTTCATGTAAAAAATCGGCCTTGAAATGATTTCCACATTGCTCTCTTTTCATTTAAAGGATCTGTGAACAAAAGCACTGAGTTGACAGGAATGTGCATCAGTAATATACAATTCTAGATGAATACACAATAACAGATACTAATAAACATACACTTAGAGCATACTTATCTAACTGTGTGATGGGAGTTTAGCCATACATTCTCCCACCTAGCTTCGACACAGGAGTAAACAGCAAATGGATGGTGGGTGAGAAAGGAGTGCTGAAAAACTAACAGTGAATCACTGATTTTGCATCAGTCATGTTAGTAAATCTGCACAACATGCCTTTACTTTGATTTACTAAAGGAAGGACTGCACTTCTGAAAGCTGGAGTATATTGGCTCCAGTGTGTTGTGTTTCAGGTGCAGGCCCAAAGGCAGGGTGAGCTCCAAGAACATACACATTGCCATCTTGTATGTGTAATTCAGACAGAGATGAAGCACTACCATCGGATTAAGGAAAGAATTACACCTCCATTCCTAGCAAATCTAAATGCTGCCAGTGGAGGTGGTTGTCACAGGAAATAACTCTCCCAGCTTCACAACCATGTTCATTCACCACATCCAACCCAAACCACCACATTTGCACCACCAACACAGTACAAGTGAAACTAAAAGTCTCTCAGTGCTCAGGCATATTTACACTTTCTTTCTTTTTTCCCTCCAGGGGTAAAGCCAAGAACACCTGGTCATGTCAGGCCACTGCACACGCATCAAACAGAATTAAAAGACTGACTGCAGATTCTGGCAAAGACTGAGAGAGACAGAAGTGACGAACATATCGGTCAGTGCAGTGCAACAGATTGTCTTCAACTATCTCCTACAATTGTAGAGGCACCTCTCATTTGGGCTACCAAAATATTTCATTTCTAGACTCTCTTGTAAACTTCTGAAACTTCCATTAATCAGCGTGATGTTTCATAGATTTTTATCTGGTTCCTAAAATGACTACTCTTCACTGTAATCTTAAGGTCTAACAGTTAAAACAGCTTTAAGTATAGCCACAGAATTTTATTTTAAATGAAGAGAATAAAAAATATATCTTTCCATTATGACCTTATTTTTACTTTATTGAAAACCCCTTAAGTACTGAAGTGTGAAAAGGAAGGTAGCTCAATGTAACAGGCAAACAATTTTAGCAGCAAAAACACTTCAGATGTTCCAATTCAGAAATATTGTGCAAGTACCCAAGCCAAAGGCCTTTAAAAATGGCAGTTCTCCTAGTTCATAAAAATGAGAGATACAGTTTAAGTAATGTTCAGAGCATGGCTAGTGGTGAAAGATCTTCTCCACATCAGCGACCATCTTCTTTATAGGTAATTGCTTTAGTCTCTAACTATCTCAAGATTTCACGTCATGCAATCCATTTCCACTTTGCATGTCATTCCCCAGGTAAACTAGATGGTTTGTGAGAATGAGTGACATTGGTCACCTACCCATTTTTCTAATGATTAACAGCAAGCTCCTCCTGTACTTGGGGCATTTATGAGAGCTGCTTCCTGGATGAGCTCTTTTTGAAGTCATCCCAGAAGCTCCTGCTGCATGCCCTAGGGCAGAAAGCTCCCAGGACAGGATCTCTTCACAAGGCAGTCTGCTTCCCTGAAACATCCAGGAACATTATTTCTGCACATCTGTAAATTTGTCTGAAACAGGCTGAAATGCTGACAAGTTTCTGGGTAAGAGCAAGAGGAGCAGAAATGACTGTACAGACAAATATAAACATCCTTCCCTCCATAAATGCAAGAAAAGGATTGCATAAAGCCACGTTACAATGTATACAAGCCCAATGCAGAGCGATAAATCAAATTTTGCTTGACCTTGCTCAGAACAAGTAGTTTCACTGCTGATCTGCAGTTTATACATCAGCATTTAGAGTTTGGTGACAGCTATTTTACACAAACTGACCAACTGCACAATTTACCTTTTTCTGTTTGTTTATTTTATCCTGATACTGAGGTTTAATCTCATCCTCAAAACAGTCTGACTCATTCTAAGCACACTCTGCAAAGAGAACGGGATTTCAATAGTGGTCAGCACTAACCTACTTCTCCTCTCCAACCATTGGCACAATAAGTAAATGCTCCTTGATTTTGATGGGAGAAACAGAAACAGGTCATTGCTGAGGGCTCTTGAAATTCCACCAGAATCTCTAAACAGGTCGAACATGCTGCAGTCTCACTGCTGTTTATCCCTGACAAATCCAGACTGTGTGATATCTGTTTATCTTGATATATATTTGAAGCAGTTGCTTGGGAGGAGATTGTGCAAATAGGCACAAACACCACCTTTTTATCGCATTCTGTCTTTCCCCCAGTACTGGAGAGTGATGGTTTGGTCCAGTAATGTGCTTGCCTCCACATTTTAATTCTTGCATCCTCTGTGTCTCAGTGAGAAAGAAAAAAAAAAAAAAAAAAAAGGCTGCCTGAGTCACTGTGTATTCCAAGTCTTTACTTGCTCAGACTCCTGAATGTTGCCCATTTCTTAGAAAAAAAAGGAGAGAGGCAGAGTAAGACATAGACAATAAAAGCTGAAATCTTTAATGTTAAATGATTTTCATCACTGAACTGTGTTTTTATTTTTCTTTAAATCCGTTTTTATAATTTGAGTTGTCATGACAACATGATGCAACACTTCACTGCCATGACAATGTGACAACTTTCAAAAACAGTAAGTGCTGTTTTTACTCTGTTTTTCAATTGCTCCCAAGGAAACAAGCTGTTATTTACTTCTGTGACGAAACTCATACGATACCATAATGGATCCAATGTCAAGAAAAATTAAAGCATAGAATGGGGGAGACAGGGATGGAAAATGTGTTTTTGTGTACATAATTACTCCATTAAAAGTACACATTTTTTTCCACTGTCTTATCCCAATTCACCACCATAACTCTGCTCATTTCCACCTACGAATTCACTAACTTTCTTCATAGCCTGACCAGAACTGATTAATCACAGCAGCATAATTGACTCAAAAATGCCCTGTTTTTTTAGCAGCAGTTTTAGTTGATGTTTTTATGGTTGGTTGTGTACATTTGGATGCTACAAAACAAGCTCAAATAAATGAAACCTCTGTGTAACCACGAGCTAACTCCAGTGGAGCAATGTATTTGTAAATCCCATCAATTTATGTGAGATTTGTGTCTAAATTCTATGGGGACGATAAATCCACTGGCTAACTCTCTTCTCGACGGAGCCAAGGAATGTTTCCAGACACTAGAGCTTAGTTATCTATACTGTGCAGTTGTGGGGGAAAAAAAAAAATCACTGGGATATTGATTCTGTTTAGCAAAAATAATTCTCAGGAGCTAGCATGGACCAAGAACCACTCCCAAAAAGGCAGTATGGATGCAGCCATCTTGTTTTGGAAACTGAGGCAGTTTAAACCTACTAAAATACATCAGCTGGCCTCAGTGGCATGGGATGGTCCTTAACATCATTTTCCACATGGGGATAGACATAGCCATTGTTTTCCTAGCAGCCTTTTTTTTGAGAAACATGAAAAAGCCCAAAACAGTTGATACCAAAATACATTATAGTAAAGGCTCACTTCACATGAGTGTGATGAAGGCTTTGTTAAAGCACAGTGATGCACTTATATAGCACTCACTACCAAGACCCAACTTAACCATGGAAACTTGCTCCCTCAGTGCAGAGGAACACTTTGGCCCAGCCTCAGGGGGTAATCCCACACCTGCCTGTTGCCCAGTCCCTCCACCCTCGGCAGAACCATCCAAGCCCGGACACAGGCAGAGGGGCAGTGAGGAACCAGGGAGACTTTCAGCCTGATACAACTGTTGATGTGTTTTGAATATCAATGATCGCTTCCTTAAACAAAAGACAGCGCTGGAGCAAAGAAGCTGTAGTACTTTTAGGACACTACAGTTGAGAAATTGCTCTGGGTGTACAAACACACCTCTGTAACAAAATATTAAAGATATACATGGGTGTGTTTGTACATATACATACTTGACATATATAGATCAGTATTTTTGGCAGCAAAGGTAAATCCATTTCACACCATCAATATCTAATAAAAGAAAATGAATCATTCTATAGGGAGAAAAAAGAAGTACACTCTCATGATTGATATTTTACATCATTTAAAAGATTTCATGCACTTTCACCACCCTATTCAGTGGTTTAGTGACTACTATTTACCCATGTCCGGCTCAGATAAAGGTAAGCTATATTGGAGGTTTCAGTGCTTTGCCTTCTTTTCTGTAAGACCTCAAGACTCAAATTGCAACCTGCCTAGATGACTGGAGTTCACTAGGATAAACAAAGCAAAGAGGACGTAATAATTAGTCCCATCTTGAAGATCTTATCCAGCTCCCATTTTTCCATAATGGAATCATTCTATTGATTTCAGTATAACCTAAACCTGAAAAGAAGAGACTTATACATCAGCTCTTCATTAAAAAAACAAACAAACAAACAAACAAAACCCCTAAACAAATCAAGATCCACTTCCACCTCCAAAATCCCACACAGTTCCCATTCCACATCTTTATATGCCTCTACTCATTATGAGTTCCTGTTGACAGGAACAGATACAGCCTTTGTTTTCATTGGTACCTCATTAACAAAGTAAAGTTGCCAAAAGCCAAAGTGGTTGGAGATGTTGTTTCACAAAAGGTGCCTATAAACATACTTTTGTTTATGTCTATCAGTCAAAATGTGCTTGTGCTTGTTGTCATACAAGCCTGCAGTCAGGATTATCTTGATTTTCTTCTCCTGACAGGTGATCAAAATCATAACACTTTCTGCTCTACACTCTTCAAAAAGCATCATACATTATATGAAGAATTGTTTCAAGTCATAAGCCTAGATATTGCCAGGGGCTGGAGAGGAGGCAAAATTCACAGCAGAGCAGGAAAAGAAAGTGAGAACTTTGGAAAATCATCAGGTTTCCGCGTGGCATAACAGTGACTCAAGTCAGAAACCTATACACTGGGAATTTGTATTTTGACCCCAATATGCAGAAAGTAGAGACACTTACAGGCACCATCCAGATGGTAATTTGAACTAGCTGGCCATAGCATGGGTGATAAATCATCATTTAACATGGTCTGTGGAACCAGGAGAAAGAGTGGAGAGAACAAGTTGTTTGATGACACTTTATTAGTACCAGCTAAATTGGTATGTTTTCAGACATTAATATCAATATGCAGTTTCAGTATCAGAGTGTTATCGACCTCAGATTGCTGCAGTGGTGAATACCAACTTCTCTTTTTCTTGAAATGTTTTTAACTACTTAAGAAAAAGGAGAGGGAGATTTTTCTTAAACTCAGCTCTCAAGAAATACACCAGACCAGAGAAACTTGAGTGGTGATGAGTAATAAATTGGGACACTCATGTCTGATTTTAATCTCACTTGTGTGATGGATCTGTTTCCTGTTGACGGCATGTAACATGGAGTTGCACAATATACAGAGAAACTTGTGGGCAGCATGATGATGACGTAGAAAAAGCAACAGTGAAACATGGATTAAGCACAGGAAAATCTGTACTGGCTGAAGAGGGATGCTCCAGAAGAATGTGGGCAAGGGATTCAATGATGAGGAGGGGAGAGGTACTATCAGCCACCTCTTCAGCTCTCATCCTTTCAGAGCCTGTTAGTTCGGAAAATAACTTTCCCAATCTTCCATCCTCAGACTCTTTCTTGTTTAGTTCATTTTGACAAAAACATTTACTTTAACATAAAGTAAACACAGATCTCAGGGAAATGTCATAAAATAATCTTTCAGTTAACAAACTTTATCTTTAGGCAGATGAATTGTATGAACGTGCTTAGGTGCCATTTAAATCTGCAAATGTACTTTGCACATTTTTAAAGCAAAACATAAACAGAAATTCAGCACACAATTTAGACACTAATATCATTGAAATATCAAGGATTTTAAAATGACATTACCATAAATTACCATTCTTTGGAAATGCATATATTCATTTTCTCTTTCACCAAATTTGGTTTGTTTACAGTAATGGATCTACAATTTTCCTTTACTTTAGGCATCTTTCTGAAGCATCCATGCCATGTCATAAATACGAGTCATAATTCAAGAAAGAATAAGAAAGAATGGCAACATCACAAAAAAAGGACCAGTCTTCCCATATTCTGAATAAGAATGCAGACCTGAAAAATCATTTTCTTTTTTCTTATAATGCTGGTATTGTACTTGATAGTTCTGAATGTAAACCTAATATGACGTTGAATACCACTTTTACAGTTGAAGAACAGTATTTAAAAATACCCAAAGTTAACACCTATCCTGTGCAAGTTAAAATATTTTAGGGGTTTTTACTCACAGCAACATATGTGAAATATCAACATAAACAAATGAGAGATGTAGCATATTAAAAGTCTCTTAATAAATTTAGTATGTGCATACACACAACTCATCCAAAGTTCCTCTCTGTATGGTATTAAATTATGACATCACTTTTGCAAGATGTTTGCCATGATGTGCTCAGAGAAGATTTTCCTTTAGTTCTATTCTGTGTTTTTTCAGACTCCATTTCAGTCCTGCTGTTATAACTGCAGTTTGAGATGGAAGCTAATAAAGAAGGTACAATATAGCACTAACATACCAGTAGAGCATCCTGAGTCAGTTTTCATTGTTTTTAAGGCAAAAAGTTTGAGGGAGCTAGAACTTGTAGCAAACATTCTATATTACAGCATTTACTGAGACTGGCAGTGTTCTGAGGCAATATTGCGTAGACTGTAAACATTTGGGAATGCAAATGCTTTTTGTTAACATGCAACTCATAGCAAAAAGAGGAACATGAGCTTTAAGGGAACTATGGTAATACAAATAAATAAATACTCATTATCATCAATCTTCCAGCAGTTTCTCACTGAATTTGTTGAAGAGGTAAAGACAGATTGCTGCTGACCTGATTTAGGATTTCCTTCTTTTTAAACTGAAAAGTCACTTAAAGAAATTATTTTATAAGCATACTGTGTCAAATGTAATCAAGTTGATTAGTAAATATTAGCATGTTTTTCTATCATTGGAATTTGCAGCCGAAGCAAGTATGCAGGATACATGACATACAAAAAAAAAAGTTTGGCTGAAGTTGCTTGAATAATTTATCTATTATCCCAAAACCTGAGTGTCAAACTACTAAGATTTTAAGAGCAATCATCACCTCACATCAAACACTGCAAGTTGCTGGATCTGTGCTTTAAGTTATTTCTGTGTCCAAGAAGCAAGGTACTCCATCCTCAAAGAATATTTATAAAAACCTCCCAAATACAGTATCCTGAATGCAAGAATCATTGTTTTGCCAGACAGGACATACTGGCAATATAGCACTTCTTTGCTGCAGGAATAAAAAAATTTATTTCACTTTTACCGCAAGAGTTTCTCACTTGTCACTGACAATTGCCTGGATGAAGATCTTGGTATGGACTTGGATTTGAGATGAAGCTCAGCTCCCACCAGCATCCTAAAAATCTGCCTGCATTATGCTTGAGAGCCCAAAATTCAGCCCCTTACCTAGGTGTCCCTGAGCTGTTTTGAACACTTGGCCTTGATCCCAGCATGTTGTACTGTACTCTGACTCTCAGAGAAACTATACCATGAACAGGCTTTTCTGTGCCCAAAACCTGCTTGATGCTTGCACAACCGCTGCCTCCTGCGCTTGTCTCAACGGCAGCCATTTGCTGTTCCTTTTGCAAATTTGCACCTCATTTAAGGCTGACCTAGAACTACGCAAAATTGAACACAGATTGAGAGCAAAATTTTATCTGAAAAAGTAGAGAGGGAAAAAAAAGCTTTTTCAGCCATTTGTTTTCAACCACCTATTTTTTCATCCAACTGCATTTCTAGCACTTCAGTGCTAGTTATATGACGTTCCTGCAGGAAAGGCAAGGGAATGGTCAAGCTGCCTCCATGTCTGATTTCCCAGGAAATACTGCATTACATTTACAGCTTGTCAGTCCCTGTTCCTGAGGTGCAACCATGTAGCACATCCACTTGGATGGCAGATACATGTCCCTGTTCCCTAGATCGGTGTCAGAGGGGTTCAGATTTAACGTGTGCATGCTTGTGCGTGTGTGGTAAGGGGCCAGTACCATTCCTCACCGCACGCCCGAAAATTAACTAAGGTCATTACCCAGCAAAATGTCACATAATTTCCAAACCAATACTCTTAAGCCCCACATCACACTGAAGATTACTTCAGTAAAGCACTTATCATTACGTGAGCTTGAAAGTTAGGTCCCCCAGGAGGGAACATTCCTTGATATTAGCCAAACCATCAGACTAAGAAACACTTCCTATAGTTTTAACATATGGATTACATTTGAACTGACAGTGAATTTTCTTCTGGACTGATACCCTGCCGCCTCCATACATGGTTATGCTTATTGCTTATGGGGCTCTTTTAAGCACCGCTGCCCTGAAATAAACTCCTACTATTCCTACAGGATTTCACGCCAGCCAATTTAAATATTTTAATAATGAGTAAAAAGTTTAAAATGAAGATAAAATATTGTGTCAAGCCACAGACAGTGCTGACAGTTCAAAAAGAAAATGCTTTCTTTGCAGCACTCATGAGCACATCTGTGACCATACTACATCTCTGGATTGTTCAGAATTCCCAGTCTTCTGCTTTTCCAAACTAAACCGTTCAGCAGATGGACAGACCAATGAGACAGGCCAACGGCAACATCTGCCACTGAAGGTCCTGCTGGAGCTGGAAGCACAATGGCCTTGCCTAGAGAGGTGATGTGCTGGCAGGGGCCATTGCAGTCGCCACTAGGGACTCTCTGGAGAGCTCTGGCAAGAGCTGGAGCTCAATGCCCCAGCTGGGCCAGGGGCAAGAGCAACTCTGTAGTTGCTCCAAAGATGGGGTCCTCCTTGGAGTGCCACCTCCCATGGGAACAAGAGACACTTTGGCACTGGTCTACCCGTGACAGCCTGGGGACATCGGCACCACAAAGCCTGCGACTCCAGCCCAGCAAGGAGTGCCTGATCCCCATTCTGTTTGTAAGCAGTAACCAGGACAGATGCAAGGCAGCTGAAGAAATTTACTCCTGCTTTCAGAAATGTCCACAGCCGGTTAAGGCTTCCCTCAGCCTTTGCGATACAATGCTGGACACCACTGAAGGTACCTACAAGCTTCATGGGTGGCTGGCGCTCACCCAGAAGGACACTTCTGAGAGCCCTGGCATGGCTCCCTCACTTATGTAAAAAACATATGGTACCATGGGCTGATGTTACATCTCCAAACTTTCTTCTAGCTCTTTGTGCTTTTCTTTCAGTAAAGATAAAAAGCAGCTAACAGAGTTCCCCAACATCCACCACATCCTGACAGAAGGAAATGCTTCAGATTTCATGGTGATTTGGGTTCTCAGTGCCACTCACTGTTTCTGTTTTTATAAATTTAATAGCTATCTGAAAACTAGAAACTTAGCAACACATTTTGTAGCTGATTTGGCTGATAATGCCTTTTTTAAAGCTCATTTCCTGCTTTAGGATAGCATGGTAACAAAACGAGCTGGGTTTACTCCATTAAGAGAAGACAGTGCATTAAGCCAAACAAGAAAAAACAAATGCTAAAAGGGAAAAAAAAAAATGAAACTAACAGCAAGCTGATGAACAGATTAGTTCTATTTATTTTAATTTTCCTGTGCCCCCTTTTTGGATTGTTTATTATTAACTAAAGTAAATTCAGCTGTTCACAGAAATTAGAAAAATGATATGAAAAAGCAAGTTAACTGAGCTGATACAAGTTTTTAATTTTTTTTTTGTTGGATTCAATTGAGGGACTTTAGCCAAGGAGAACAAGAACAAAATACAGAATTGTATCTAGTGATAAATCTAACCAACAAAAATACTTTTAATGCAAAAGACAAATTAAAAAGGCCAAAAAAAGAAATTATTCCCTCTCTATAGTGATGTAGCCTGTTTTAGTGAATACTGACATGTCTTATAACTCAAGTCTAAACATTTAGTGCTGATAGAGAAGGGTGCACTTTGCATTCCTTTCTCAATATGGTAAAGCTGTAACTTATACCTCTGACTTATCGCAGCATTGGGAAACACATGTTTTCCCCTTATTTGGTAGCACAGAACATCTGGAAAGGAAAAGGGACATACTTCCCAATACCAACTGTGAGCAACCACCACAACAGGACCTGCCTACAAAAACTGACACTCTACCTCATTTGAGCAGGATAGAAAACAAAACTCAGACGTACGTACGGCCGCAGAACATCTGAAACTCTGGAAGTACAGAGAGAAAATGGTGCAAGAAAGGATGGACGGACTTGCACACAGCATTCAGAAGAGCTCAGGGTTCAGCTGCCCACTTTGCTACTGACTGCCCTGAAAGTCAGCACACACTTTTTCCAGTTTTCTAAGCAGCTCATAACACATCAACATAAACAGTCAAGGCATGGGTAACTATTTTACAGTGGAAGGCAGGAGGAGAAATGTTGCCTTCACTGGAACACTGAAGGTCACAAAGTTGCAATTGGCCTCTTACCCACAGTGCTTCCCAGGGGCTGCAGAGATGGCAATGCAGGGAAGAAGGGAAGGGCCATGCTATCTTTTCCAGTATACAGGATAGAGTTGTAGGGCAGCTCTACTGCTGCATTTAGAAATGGACTTCATTGCTAAAAATAAGGAGAATAAGGCAGATTTTAGCTATCTCAGTACCAAACTGCCCTCCTAAAAGCTGCTTAGAGGCAACTAAGCACCATCGTTGACAGGATTGGGGAAATTAAAGCTCAGAAATTGTATCAGAAATATTCAGTTCTGAACAAGAGCAGGAAACTGAGGTTTGGCTTCTCTGAGCAGCTCTGTACCAACTCGTCTGGAAGCAGAAGCGCTGGCTGCCCTGCTCAGGTGCTGCAGCAACATCAGCCTCCCTCTAGAACATTGCAACAGCTCTTGCTCTTCTCAAATTGGACTGCAACTTCTAAGATACAGCATAGGAAATCATTTCATGGGAAGAGCAAACATTTAGTGGGAAAAACTCTTAACACAAAAGGTAAAAGGACAAAGTATTTTCCTTCCCCCAAAAAATTTTCAGCCACACCTCCTAAAGAGATCCCTAATCGCTGCACCAGAACCCAAGGCAGTTCCATGCAGGATATGCAAACCATGGGGAGCATGTCTGAGCTGCTGAGTGCTTCCTCCTGCACATGCCAGCAGCTGGGAGCTGGTGCTGCTGCTGCAGCTGACGATGGCTTGAACATCAGCTCATCTGGAAACTCCTGGTGAGAGTGGTGCCAGGAAGGAAACGTCTCTCAGGGTCCAGCCCACACCCTAAAAGGGAGATAATCCTCCCTTCTGACTGCTACCGCTGGCATCAATCTCTGTACTCTGGGGCAATTTTAAAAAACTCTAGAATCCTAAGATTTACTTGCTTCCAGTAGCAACACTGGTCACACACATGGTGGGGGGGGAGGGAAATAAGGCTTATCTGAGCTATAAAGAGGAGACAACACCTGGTATAAGGCTGCTACCAGAGCTAGCCTTGCCATTCTCTGTGGATAACCTTCAGATGGACACAAGCCCCCTGCCCAGCAGTCAGTGTGGTGCTGTTCCTAACAGTGCACAGCAACCACCCACCATCTTGTCAGAAGCAGCTGGCAGGATCCTTCCTGTCAGGACTTGTTTTGGAGCTGAAGAGCTCCAAAACACACCTTCACCGCAGTAACATTTGCAAAAGAGGCATTAAAATGTTGTTACAAAAACTGATCACAAAGTGAAGTTAACATTTTGGTTCATTCCTGTCCCCTTTAACAGCAACTTTGCAGACAGCAGTTTCTCCAGGCAGCTGAAGAAGGAGGTATTTTTAATACCGTTTTCTGAGTGGAAAATTAAAATAGAGGGCTAAGTGAATTTTCTGAGGACATGGGTCCAAGCAATGTCAGGCCTCAGAAAGGAAATTCCTTATAAAGTTACTTTGCAGAAAGTCACTGCTGCCCCTTCCTCCCCACACCCCACAAATTTTGAATGCATTGAGAAACACAGCTGCAGAGTTCTGTTTTTTTCTGTTTCTAGAGACATATATACATGCACCATTTCCCATCATGTATTAATTAAGCCAATCTCTTTTCTTCATATCCTTACTTGCTGAAAGATTGTTTTACAGAGTGAAAAGCGAAGCCAAACAAAAATTTCTTTATGGGTGCTTTTGAAGAAAACAGCTACAGAAATGTCTATCTGGCACAGGCAAGACAGAAGACAACAACCAAGGGAAAACATTCAAGAATCTCTGAGGATGAAGCAATTCCTACTGTTTTGAACTGAACACATGAACCCAGAGTTGGGTAACAAACACTCCCTAGGAGGAGCTGCAGTGGGACATGCTGCACTGCGGTATCGCTGATGACGGTATAGCTGTCTTACTGTTTCTGGTGAACTTTATTGCAGGAAGCAGCTATAAACGGTTTACAATGTCATAGCAGCCACGATCTTGGAGAATCCCTGGGGAATACGATGGAAACAAATATGTCCCCTTGCCACAGAGAAGCATCATCGTAGTGTTAATGGCTCTGATGGTGCAACTGAGCTCACTTAAACTCCCCTGTAACCAAATCCAGCTTACATCTATACACCTAAACCATCGGGAATTCATATAATCTCTTGTCTTTGGTATCTGAGCCTGTTATCATTAAAAATGTATGTTCCAGTACAATCAGACTGTTGATTCAGAGTTTGCTATATGGAAAACCTGTAGCTATCAAACTGGTCTAAGTGTTCACAGCAGCATCTTTGGATAAAGACATCCAAGAATCAATTTTCCTCTCCTTAAGATGTTAAAGGAACAACTATAAAAACACTTCTAAATGTTCTAAAATGGGATACCTCTTTTTATCCTTGTTAGCATTGGTTTTTTTAAATCTCATTTTTATATAGCCATTTGCCAGCATTAGTGAGGTGTTCAGTAAATTAAAAAAGAAACAAAGTCAAGAAAATCCCACATGAAAAGACATTTTCATTATGAAAAACAAACAAGCCAAGGAAAATATCAACCACAGTAAGGCATGTCCATAGTTTGAAATACACCCCTTCAAAGAAACAAATTGCTGATTACACAAAATACTTTAGCGACATAAACATAACAAAGAATGAAGCCTTTTATTCTTTGTCACAAAGCATAACAAACTGAATACTGAGATGACACAGGAAAAGACGGGTTAGTGATTCATTGTAAAATGCCATCATAGCACAGAAAGCCTGCTTCTTATATTACCCCAAGGTAACAAATTTTTAAGGGTTGATTTTATTCTTCTAATATGGATAGTACAATATGGTGCCTTGGTTTGTCCTTTTCTGGGCAGGTTGATGCTAATCACATAGCACAGGCATTCATGGAAATGTTATACTCCCCCACTGACTGAAATATATGCCAGTTGGTTGTCATTAGTAATACTCTCAAACCAGATAACAGCAGTTGAAGGGAAAATGGCAGATATAAGCAGGATTTCTTGAATTTCCTGAATTTCTCCAACAGAACCGTAAGTGCCATGGTTTAACACCTAGAGCTTAATTTAGACATATAAAACATTTTCAGGCAGATACACATATCTTCATGCACATAGAGAAGACATTTATTTTGGGAAAAGCACCGTAGGAATGGACTAAGTGTATTTGACACAACCTCCTTTTCAGTTACAATAAGCTTTGCATTCAAAGATCTGTGATAACGTTGTGATCATTTCTCCCAGAACAGATGAATCATAGATGCTAGAGATTAGCAAGGCAAGTCAAATCACCAACACCTACCACCCTTCTCCATACCAAACAGTTATTCCTATAGCACAGGACTGTGAACCACATGAATCACAAGCAATGCCCATTCACAAAAGCAAAACAAACATTCCTGTCACTCTGTGCCACCCTGTTTGATCTCACTGGAACATAAAAGCAATGCAAGGTCAGGCAAGGGCAAGAGCTGGAGAGAAAGATTGCTGTGCAATGCTGGGACACCCAGCAGGGTATGGTATTAGAGGTACACTACATTTCTCTGCCAGTTTTCTGATCTCACATGACCAAAACCACAGCCAATTCAACAGAAAAGGGTGATATCCCAGGTCAGCACTAAACCAGTGCCTCAGCATGGTATCAGGGGCCGCTCGTCTGCAGGACGTCTTGTTCCTGGTGTAAGTCAGGAGAATTTTCCACCACCTGTGATCATTAAAGATTCCTTCATGCTTCTGTCAGGGGAGGGTTAACTCTCCTGACCTGGCCAGGTAATTATTTTTTACCTATTTAATTTCCACCTGGAGTTCCAGTTTCCTTACTTTCTAGCACAAATTACTTTGTGTTCCTAAAGGGCACTGTAAGTCACATTTTGGAAGTGATCCCTGAAGAAAACGATAGACCCTTTGGGAGTGGAACATACAGAATTACTGAACAATTAAAAGTGACTCATATAAGAATATAAAAATCATTCTTGGGAGTACATGCTGTAAAACCCTGATTATTCCCAGGGTCCATAAAGCCAGTTCTGAATTTATAATGGATAAAGGAAGCACCATGCAATATACCAGATAGATCAACAGTAAAGGAATGCCAAACTCTCCTCTCCAACTCAACAATTCAGCATCACTGCAGTTTCACTGGCTTCAGTTGCTTTACACTCATTTCATGCAGGGCAAACCAGAAACTTTCAGGTCTCACCAGCCTGACTGTCTCCCTGTTCTTAAGCCAAAGAACAAAGAAAACACTACCTAGAAAAGTAACAGTATGGTCAGTGACAGTCCCCTTGCAACTGTGTGAAAGTAAATGCTGTAGTACTTTGTGCAAATATCTGCCTGAGGTTTGATACAACTCCTGTTTTTACCATGAAACTGGAATTCGCAGAAACACAAGAAGAAATTTATTTCATTTTAATGTAATGTCTTCTTTTTTTTTTTTTTCCTTTCCTTTTTTGTCTGAAGTGATTTGAAAGTGAGGGCAGCTTTGGCCAAAGGACCGGTGAGACAGCAAGCCCTGCCTGCACTGCAAATCTAGTCCGGATCCTGTGTTTTTGCCAACTCTCATCCAGATGTGTTACACACTGCTTGAAAAAACCTCTACAGCATCCGGGTGATTTCGACTCTGTTGTTTGTGCTCCTCTTCAATAAACAAGAAACAGTGCAGATACCTATTAATTGTTTTGTGGCACGAATCCTACGGGAGGGGAGAAACTCAAGCCAGAAAATCAAAGAAGCTGAACTCATTTCCATTTGTAAAGAGCTGCTTTACTGTCTGTCTGCAAATAAATCTCCTCGTAAATAGCTCCAAGGTTGAACTAGAGAATATTGTATGGATCAAAGAATTCATGTCTTCCTGTGTAAAGTGAACAGGCCGCAAGCTCACTTGTTTGTCTAAAACAATTAGGGTTGGTATGAAAAGGAGGAGGCAGGGACCAATAAACCACAGCTGATTTTACTTTGCAAAATATTTTGGGAGGGGGGGTTCAAATTAATAACTGTTCAGGCCCAAAAAAAGTCTAATCTTTGTCAATTGGTGCCAAATTATGCAAGGTGCTGCCAATTCTGGTTGTCTAACAAATCACTACCAGTGTACATCTAGGCTGAAGCCTGATTGATTCTGGTCATTATTTGGGCTGATCTCATTTGCACACATGGAACCAATATGCAGTCCAGATGTTCATTTGAAGTGAACCACTGAGTGAAACTACTCATCTACACGCAACTTTAATCCTGTAGCACAGCACCACAGCCCCATTGCATCTCCTCACCAATGCAAGGATTCATCCAGTTCAAAAATCTATAAAACATTCTGCTAATATTTCTGTCAGCTGAATGACTTTTACAGTACTATATAAAGCTGACAGATAATGCATGCCAGTCCTAATTTGAGATAAACTTTTCTTTTGGGACTTCAACCATTGAACAAGCAAACAGATTGAGCAGTAACATTTATTACAATGCATAAATCACTTCCCTGCAACTACTATGGGCAAAATTTCCGAGTAGCCCATGAATCCTAATATACTGGATAAATTACTAAAGTGTATTGTCACTCTGCCATTTGCTTATCAAAAGCAAATTCATAAACCTTTTCAAAAGTAATTTCACAACTTTTTCCCATGTGCAGCCTTTATAAATACATAATAGCAACATTTTTCCAGGGCTTATAATAATAATTTTATAGTGTTTTCTCCTGTGTTAAGTGAAAGCACCTATTAATTCTGCATAAATATTAGGTAACTGTATTTCATTCACCAGTATTTACTGAAGTCCACTGTACTAATCTACACAACTGTTCTTGCTTCTAACTTAAGCTTATGTAGAAGGGTTTATGAACTCCCATGTCACAGCAATATAAAGGAGGTGACCTTAGAGGGAATCCTCTGAATCTGATTTTTAGACAGACGAGGGCCCTGCTATATTATGAGATCCATTGCAAAAGATCCTTCAAGTGTCTAAATGAAATTGGTAAAGGAGAATCTGGTGCTTTATTTTTACAATGATTATGGGATTAGCGAGCAAAGAAGTAATGTTTAAGTACTTTTCTAAGTGCAATCTAAGGTGGAGTAGTTTAAAATTCTCACCTTACAAGAGAACTGTAGATGAAACATCTACTGTAAATATTGAATCATTCTTTAAAATTGCTCAACCACTCTTTAACCTAAAACCCAAATTCTATATTGGAAAGTAGCACCAATTCCTTCTTTACAAATAATGAATAAAGTGATTGTCACTGTCTCTTCTTTATAGTTGTGTATGCTTTCTAGGGAAATACACTTATGTTTTAACTAATAAACTTAGATTTTTACTACTTTTTTTTTAATTTAAAAAAAAAGGTCTTTCCTCACAATGATGATTCCATACTTTAAAATCCATCTGCTTCCTCTGGCTTCTCTGCCATTTTGGCCTCAGTGGAGTCCTTTTAATTGCATTTAGCCTTATCCTGGATTGTACGAGCCCATTCCCAAGGATGTCTGGTTCTCATCAGGTAATGACCATTAATTCTGGCTGCATTTCCTTCTAAATCTTGTTGAATGGCATAAGAAACAGCAGCCCTATATATTTTCTTGTATATCCTATTGTTTTGGAAATCACAGTTTTCTCTGAGCTTGGGCTGAATATTCTTTTACCTAAAGGCACAGAGATGGCCTTCACACCAGAGAATCCTGCTTCTCACTCCTCACAGTTTGTTGTTTGTAACTATTGATCTCACCTCTGCTGTTGTCATACACACTTCATTCAAAGCTCCAGATCATTTCCCAGTATTTGCATCTGTAGCTGCTCCCTGCATCACTTACAGAAATGTAGGAGAGCACAGCTTATGGTACCACACAGGTCCTCCTTTGGGCCCTACAAACCCAACCTCAAAAGACTGTGTAACTGAACTAACATTTATAGGCTTTCAGTTCTAGGCTAAGGTTTTGCTGTGGTGAGTTTATGTGATCCAGTAACAGTTAATAAAGGAAACATAACAGCAGAACACATCTTAGTAAATGCAGTCTTGCTGTCTGCAATTTAACTCTGTGTATGTATATGTTGGAGGACCAACTTTATCTTCCAATATAGCCAAAAGTGATTTTAATATCTTAAATGACATATTTGCTTCTGTTAAATAGTGCTGTAATGATAGAGAGAAATGACTCCTGAAGATCTAAGTTTGGTTGTTTTTTTTTTTTTTTTAAGTTAATATTGTAGCATTACTCAGTGCTTGATTTGCAGCTAATTTGCAGAAGAACAAAACATAAACCCCAACTTCTACCACAAAGGATGACAATAATTTACTTTCTGTTACAGCTGGACAATAGACTAAAATCCCTGGGAAGTACAGGTCATAATAATGGATTTGGTCCACACAGAAAATTCAGGAACATGAATTCTGTTAATTTGATACAATTTTCCAGTATTACTGCAGTTACATTACTTTACCATGCTTACCAATCAAGTTTAGATCTCCTAAACAATATTTTACTTGAGCTGCACTCTTCAAATCATCCCATGAGGCTACACAGCTTCCTCAGGGGCAAGAGCAGGTTTCAGCTGCCAGTGGGAGAATGGCGCTGACACTGCCAGGGCAGAGGCTTTCCTCCCTTCCAACCTCCACTCTCCTGCCATTTTTTTACCAAAAGAAGAAAAAAATCCCAAGATTTCTGTCTGTCCCTAGCTGTTGCTGTAATTCTGAAATCTTTGTTTGCATCCTACGATGGAGATACTCCCTCTTCACATGTTCCTGATTTTGATAAGTACTCAGTATCTCAAAATGACACAGAAGTGTTACCAATTCAAGTTCACTTGGTTACCTTTGACTTGGTTATGAATGATCTGTACATGCCAAGAACCCAAGACTACTTCTTAACTTCCAATTTGAAAACACTTTCCCCTACAATCTGCAAAGTTCCTGCTACTGAAAAGCAGGAGTTGAGTAGCTCTGAAATCTAAGCTCTTGCATCATCAAGACTGTGTGTTAGACTGAACTACTGTATTACTAAACACATAAGCTTCCATTATTTTTATTATTCTGATGCAGAAATAAACATCTACATCTATTTATAAGGAAGTCAAACATATGCAAAAACACATCTTCTCAAAAAAATTGTTTTAGAAAAAAGAAATGAAGATTTATGTGTGCATTTTGTACCTCCTCCTCCCTTTTTTTCCCTTCTATGTTTTAATGTTGCTCTGCAGGTTCTTATCTTAACAGGCAAGACTAAAGAGTTAAGCAAATATAACCTCAAAGGTCTCTACTTGCACTGACAACCATGGGTGGATTACAAGCGAAGCTTGAATCAGGGCCCACCCGTTACAGGAAGAGAAAGTACTTTGCTGCAAGAAAGAGGGAATCTTCATAATGAGGTGCCCAGGACATTGTCACTGTACCAACAAGCCCATTGGAAAAATCCTTCTTTGAGTTTTAGGTTGCTTTTGCAGCCATGACTTTCAATAGAAGAGACTGAAGCCGGTGGGTGAAGCTCATTCAACTAAAAGAATAGTCAAATGTTTGATATAAATTCTATCACATTTTCTTTCCACCTCTGCTGGAGTTTGTACTACATGAAGATGGAACTTGGTCATCTTAACTGAAGTTTAAAACTGCATTTGCCAAGCGGCAAATGTTCGGGATCTCAAACTGTGAGCATTAGATTTGTAATAAGCAAACCTTCTAAGAAAACATCAACCTATAAAAGAGAAATAAATAACAAACAGATGACAGGGGATTCTTTCCACCTTGGCTTTTTTATCTGGTCATTACATGAAGGGATCTTGTCCTCTTTCTAATGGAGAAAAGAGCATTACCAGAATGCTCAGTCACTTTCTTCAGTCATTTGGTAACTCAGGCTTTTCTCCAGCACTGAATAATCTGCTGCTTCTAACCCTTAAATTGCAAAGAAACAGTTTCCTGGGAGTTACTCTCCTGGGTTCAACAAAGTACTTCCAATTTCTTCAGATGACAGCATCCCCAGCTGTCAACTTCTTCCTGTGAAGAAGTGCTTTTATTAGGCTTGAAATTCCCTTCCATTAAGCCATACACTGAAGTCTGACCTTGGCTGTACTTAGTTAATTCCACATCCACTTCTTTGGGCTTCCTCTGCCACTCATTCACTCAACTGAACTTGCTCTACTGCCAGTCATTTGTTCAACTTCTCAGTCTTAGGTATTCTTTTTCCTTCTGAGCCAAAGATTTTTCATGAATCTTTCTATCCTCTCTCTTTTTCTGAATGTCAGTTATCAGAAATGCAGTTTCAGACCTTGAAGTTATGGAGCTTTGTTATACAGCAGAGTTAAACTCTTGGCTTCTGATTCTGCAACTACACAACATCCAAGTGGAAGCAAACCTGTCTTGAGCTCTAAACTGGCTTTTCCTGGATTAAATGCAGAGCCACACTTCTCTGGATTAGCTGCCCCCTTTTGCTGAGTTTTTCTCCCTCTCTGTGGAAAATTAAGTGTAATATTAATACATATCTCAATTAATATGACATTCTTAGCTTTGATAACTAATTTTTCATTAGATTGTTACATAGAAGCACTTAATGTGTTTCTGTAAGTGACACCTACGCTGGCAGATTTAAAAAGTGTCTGTTATGATGTCAAAGTTTAATTAGCTTTCCCTGCAAATAAAAGACATATTAACTTACAGTTTACTTAGAAAGCCATATAATACATGATCATTATTTTTCCAAAGGTGAAGCCACTAATTTTTAATATGGGATTTTTTTCTCATGTACTTCATACAAAAGTCTCTTAACTCCTAACGCATACTGTAAATCACTTCTCATGCCTTTGACCTCATTACAAATCAAAGTCCTATATTCAATGTTAATGAAAAGAAAATTTATTTATAATTTCTAAAGCATATCTCTTTTGTGAGAGCCAACATTCATTAGAATTTACTTGCCATCAGTTTATGGCCTCTTGCACATAGCAGATGATAGGCTATCTCTGAAGGAATCATTATAGCAATAATAGAGGGCTTTAAACGTGCTTTTCTCAGACTATATTATTTAATATCTTTTTCTATATTAAGAAATAATTATTTAATTCATGTAATTGCCATAGGTAGCCAATAGGAAATGTGTGGAGCAGGGTATATTAATCCAAACAAGGTTGTTTTTCCTATTTTCTATTTCATATGGGAAATGACGCTGACAAAATAGAAATAGGACATAATTAATTCTCTGGGAATAGAAAGTTGGATGACTTTATAAGACATATGATCCCTTAACCCTACATTTATCATAGCACATATAACTGGTTTCTTTTGGGAAAGTACATATCAAACACAAAAGCCATAGTGCAGTTTCAACAGTGTAAGTACAATTTTGCATGAACTGAACTGCTCTGGATGAACCCACCTAGTTTATGAACTACGATTAAAATCTGGCCTGTAGACATTTTAATTTCATTGCATCTTTTTTAAAATGTAGACTGACACAGCTCTCATGTATATAAACCTCATATATACTATCTTTATAATCCATTATTCTAAGTTCACTCATTCTCTTAGATGTAAAGTCTGTGTCTGTATTTTCTGCAATAGAAATATTCAGAATTAATTCTGATTCTGTTTCCTCTAGATATCTCTACAAAGGGTAATAGAAAGATACAATTGGATTTCTACACTTATTTTAATAACAGACATACTATTTTGTGGTTTAAAACCAAATTGAATGGTCTTACTAAGCCTGTTTCCTTTTTTTTTTTTTTTTTGCAATAACTGAAGTACCGTCTTTCCCCCTGCACTGATATATTGAATTCACTGCTCTTCAAAGCAGAATAATTATGCAACAGAAAAAACAAAACACAAACAAATTGAAAAAATACATTAAGAGCTCTCTTGCAGTAAATGAGGACACCTTTTTCTAGATGCAAATACACTAGTGGGACAACTGTTCTAACAGCAAACTTTTCCCGTCAATGTTGTAATCCACTTTTAAAGTTATAGGTACCTTAAAAACTAACATTGATAAGGTAAATACAATTTGCATAAGCCCAAAAATATTAAGAGAAAAAGAAACATATTTTGAACATCTGCATTTTCTAAACTTTCATATTATATAAATGACATTTTAAAGACTACAGACTAATGTCCCACTGAACATGAGTATTCATACTCATTTTTTTGCAGCGTTCCACTATATACCTATGAGGTCAGCCTTTACATGAAAGTTACATTAAGTATGATTAACAGATGATAGAATAAATGACCAAGGGAGTGTCATCGAATCTATTAAGTCAAGCAGGTGCTTACTATCACAAATAACCCATTCTGCTATAGTGCCTGTGACACTGACACTGCTCACATCTTGAGTTACACTGTACCAGCCCTTTCTAACTACTGATGATCTCTTAATAGAGCATGAGACCATATAAGGATCCCATAACAGTGCTGTCAGAACCACAGAAACCATCTAATGCAAAAAAAAAAATTATACTGAACCATCCAATATTCTTGAAGCGTTCTTCCCAAAGTATTTTAAAATCTGTCAATAATGGAAACATCCATTTTACAAGACCGGTTACCTGACCACACAACACTCTCTGACAGGAGAACTAAATGGCATATTTTTTAAAATAGAGGCTGATGTGCACATATCATGCAAAACAAAGCAGTCCGGTCATTAAGTTTAGTCAAAGCTTCAGATCCTATTCGAACAGCCTGTCCCAATAATGGAGGGAAGCATGGATCAAGTGACGTAATTTTAGTGAAGAAAGTATTCAAAATCCATAGATCTTGGAGGTTTCTCAAACTGAGTCTGCAGCAAGCAATATGATAATAAGTATTTTTTCTTCAACTCTTGATATCATTTTAACTGTAAAAATTGGCAATTTTAATACCTTCCAACTGTACTGAAACTAGCACTCCACATTTTATACTAATACATTAGCACTGCATTTCCCATTTTTGATTCAAGAATACAAGGTGAGAATAGTTTGTTCTGTTTAAGCTCAGTTAACATTTTACACAAGCCAGTAGCAAGGATGAATTAAGTTCATAAATTTGCAGCCTCAATACTTTTATAATTTAGTTTCCTGATAATTTTTTTTAAGTTTCAGAAAACTATTTCAGAATCAATTCAGAAAAAAAAAAAATTCTTTCTCTTTTAGCTCCTTTACCAGAATTTTTTTTCTAAAAGCTCTAGTATTGTCTCCAGGTAAAATTTTCTTGCTTCCACTACAATAAGGGCCATAAAACAGGCCTGCAGAAAGCTCTCATTAACTTTCCAGCCTGAGTCCACTTTGTTATCAGGGTTTGATTGTTCAACAGCCCTGGTTAAATTTATATATTTGTATATAACTGTCAAACTCACCAGAAATTATGATAATAGTAATGTTGCAAATCTGCCTGGCAGAAACTACTGTCAAATTCTTTCCTATTTCTCTAGAATAATTGTATTGGAAACTCATGGAATTACTTGGTTTTAATAACCAGAATGAGACGAAATGAAACTGCCAAAGATTTTGAGTATTTTACACACTAAAATGGATTACTCTTCAAGGTTCTTATTACCATTTAGATAGATATTCCTAGCTGCTGTCCTAGGTCAGCAAGTATTCAAATCACTGGAACAGATTTGCATTAACACACGCTGTGGACAGATGCAGCAGAAATGTATGTATTCTCTGAAAAGAAAAACAAACCCAAAAACATGCACTGCACCTTAACGGCATAGGAATGTTCTCTTCTGTGGAAAAGACTGCAAGCTGCCTAAATTTCTCCTCACGTTCAATACTTTCTTTCATCATCAGAAGACATCTAAGGTCCCTTCCAACCTAACCTATTGTATGATTCTATCATTTTAGGATTTCTCTTGAGCAGTCAACTTTTCATTACCATGATGTAAATGTAAATAAAAGGGGTACATTCTTGTTCCCTGAGTTTTTTTACCTCTTTCTGTGGCTGCAATGCAGAAGGAGGGAAGTGGACCATCTGTACACTACAGCTGAATCTTCACATAGTCCAAAAGTTGTTTATTATTGCTATTATTATTAATATATTATTTCTCCTAAATACAACCTCATCTCCATTTGAGCACTGCTAAAATTAAATGCCTACAGGCATGAGAATACACAGTACTTCAAACCAGCAGAAGATCAACGCTTCAGAGGTACGTGATGTAAATGGATGACAAGAAATAGCAAAATATATTCTGGCACTTGTATGAGTTACCTTATTGCAGGAAAAACTAAACAACCATGCCACTAAATACATAGACTTTTTGAGTCAAGCAGAATGAGAGAGATCAATTTTAGGAATAAAATTTAAAACCTTCACAGGTAAGTTTGTTCCCAACTAATGCCATATTACATATTGTTATTACAATATTTAACCCATTGCTGAAAGCACTACCTGATTTCAAAATATTCTGTATTTCTAAAGTATGAAGTTTTGGTAGAATCCACTTTCAGTTTCTCGTACTGAGCTAAAATACATATCTGAAAAAGTGACAGAGGCTGTGATACCCAGTAATAATACTGTATGCAAGCCAAGGTCAAAGCAATATAGAAAGTTAAATACATCAGCACCCTGACATAAGCAAACCAAACCTTTGTTGATCCAGAGTATTTTCCTTGCGTGTTTCATGATAAGCCATGGTTTACATAGCCATCTATTATGGTCATACTTATTTCCCATTTTTGACATCCTCTAGTCTGGTAGACACTGATATTTAAACCAGGGCAACCTTGCCAAATACAGCTGCTGTGTTATCTTCATAACACACTAAAAAGCGTATCTGCTTTGTTCCAAAGAATGCCTGTGTAGGCAACTGGGTCAAAAAGCAAATATTGTTTTGCAGTGATTTAGTGGCTATTGTTACTAGACAGAAGTAAAAAATATCATGCTTTTTTTGACTGACTGTGAATAAGGAAGATGAACACGAAACTTGATTCAACTGCTAGAGATGCCAAGGAGGATCTTCTAAGGATTAAAGTGAGAGATGGATAAGGCCATACTGAAGAGTCAAAATCAGGAGTAAATGCAGCTGGGCGAAGGAATGCTTTGATGGAAGGGATGTGCCATAATCCCCCTTTCAAACTAACAATATTCCTTTAAGGGCAGCAACCTATTTAGGTGACTTCAGTTGCAAGGCACCTTATGACTTCTTCTGCACAGTAATTTCAGACCAACTGTAGCTGAAGACTCTTACCTGCAGCCACAGGCAATAAAATATAAGAAACTTTATTCTTAAAATGTTTTTCGTATGAGAAAACTTTTCTCTCCATACTAAATGTGACAGTAGTGTTGAACAAACAACTTAAGCTCTAAAGATGTTTAATACAAAGAATACTTCTCATTTCAATGCAGAAGCTGGACTTAAAATTGTGCTTCAGTCATACTGCTTGCAAAGCAAGAACAGCAAGAAGCATTTTGCTATTATATCCTTACAAATCATGGTCAAAGCTATCAGTGATCTCTAATGCACCTCCTCTTGTATTGCTGAAATATACACAGGTTTCTCCTTTTATCCCATCAGCCCTCCATGTTGTATCTGCTAGTATTTTTTAGCCTCCAGAATATCATTTATGCCAACCAACTGCTCTCTGTTACAGTTTTCAGAAAAGAATGAAAGAGTAAGTTGATCCCACTACTGAAAGACCAGTTTAAGTAGTGTTAGAGATGGAGAGTCAATGCAAAAGCCCTGAAACAATGAGGAAGCACTGGAAGCACTCATGTGCTATTTAATCAGTGATAAAAACCTGGGGGTGTTTCTTATATCTAAAAATTGGAGGGGGAAATACTCCTAAATCACATATAGTACATGCAGGAAACACAGAGAAATATTATAAATTGACTTAACAGCACAAATGCCTTATATATGATTTCTAACCTGTGCAACCTCTGAACTACATGTATTTGCCTTATTTTTTCAGTGAAATTAAATATGAAAAAAAGTATGCAAAAAGAAAGCAAGAGAGAAAAAAGAAAGAAGAGAGAAAGAAAGACAAGCCATCTGCAAAATAATCACATAGAAACAATATAAATCCAAATTAATAACCAGGCCAACTTAGGAAGCATCATCTAGCTGCTAGAAATAAATAAATGTACCTGGGATGTGAATCAGGCTGTCATGTAGGCACTTATCCCTTATTATTTGATTTGTAGTAGCATGTAATGAAGCCAAGCATGCATTTAGACAGTTTGAAGCAGTTGAACTCTGGAAAACAAGTTAATGGCAGAGGCAGGTATATCTGCACAACTCAGTAGTTAAAATAGCCTCAACAATTAGAGATAGCCACAGATGCAGCATTTTCACGTTTGGATCCTGTACATGTATATATGCAATAATACTTATGAGGATCCTATGCATAGGTTTTCTCTGGGAAAACAGGTTTTTTCCAGGAAGCAGATTAATAAGGTGTAAGCTGCACCATTATTAAACAAAAACTGTCTCATTTCCACCCCCCCCCCCCCTTTTTTTGGAAGCTGTTGGACATCATTATGGCAAATCCACTTCTTCCTATTGTTGGTGCAAAGGCCATTGCCCACAGCAAAGTCAGTGCACAAAAGGAGACCCCATTAACTTTGCTACACAACCCAACCATGCTGTTCCTGACAACAGCAGATCAGGGCAGAGTAAGAGAGGAAGGCCAGTCTGCCCACTTTAGTATTTCCTACAGAATAAGGTAACATTCTTACATCACAGCTTAGCAAAGCCAGTGTCCAAAATCACACAAAAGCCTCATTGCACTTGAGCCTAGTGGAAAAATCTCAGACACAAGTAAAGAGATTGTGCATATCTGCATTTTACTCTTCTTTACAATAGTTATTTTTTAATTCAAGCACTTGCACAAGCTATTGATACCACCTAGAAGGCATGTACACAAGTCAGCCCTGATGCAAGGTGAAATACAGGAAAACCTATAATCCTTTATTTACTTCATGGATACAGAGAGGAGTTCATAACCTGTCCTACACACAAGTTGACATTTAAGTGTAAACCACCAAAGTTAAAAAAATTGTAGCTGTAGATGAAACAGACAATTTTATACTAGTCAGAACAAAAAATATGAGCAGTAAATAGAAGTTCAAATTCTTCCTGGTATAAAATTAAATAGATCATAAACTCCAGGAAAAAAAAAATGCAAACCACAAAACATCAAAAAATTCAATTAAACAGTACTTCTTAAGATACATTACCATAATCAATCAATGCAAGCTTAGAAAATCACATGCTAATCTCCATGGCTCACAGCTATAATTAACCCTATTAATAGATAATAACAAACAAAATGCCTAAATCTAGATTTTTTTTGTTTATAGAAGCCAATAAAGCACACACATTATCACACCAATAACTTCGTATTTCCTGAAGGGAATTCACAAAAGATGTTTAATTATCTCTCATAGAGCAAAGTTTGAAAGTAGAAAGAGAAAAGAAATAGTGTTCTGAATATATCTTCTACAAATTTAAACAAAAAAAAAAATCACAGAAGCATTTATTTCTCTCTGCCATACTAGCCTTCCGGTAGTATGTCCACGAGGCTTCCAATTTACCAAATCCCTTGTTTTCAAGGTGATCTCTGGGACAGTAGTGTTTTGCTAGCAGTCTCTTCCTGCATTTCAAACAGCATTTGCGCAGTGTCTGCTGTGGGCCTCATCCCTCCTTTATGTTTGTGCTCTGCCCTGCCACACGGCACTGCTTCTGCAGCCAGGCACTATCCGCCACTCCTGGATCACATAGGTGACATTTCTTTTGGTTTCAGTTCTAAAAAGTGCTTTTCCAGCTCCAGAGTGCATGTGGATCCCAGAAGCTGTGTCCTCTACCCCACCTAACCCTGCCAGAAAAGCATGGCAGAAAAAAACCATGCTCCTTCCCTGTGTAGCTTTCACTGCAGCTGATACTGAAACGGTGACCATATTCAAATTCAAATTCCTCATAACCAAGTTTCAGATGCATATGCCTTTATCTCTCTCATATTTCTAAGATTGTATTATCATAGAAGGTGCCAAGTGAATGCTCTGCCTTTTTATCCGAGGAATTATTAGACAAGGTAGCACTGAAAATTTTTGAAAAGACAAGAGCTCTATTTGTGTCATTTTATTATTTCAGAAACAGGAGCTATTAGAAGAGTTAAACAACTTCATATACATCAAAGGAAAGACAATAAGGTGCACAAGTTAGAAAAAAAGAGCAGTAAAAATCATAGAATCATAGAAAAGTTTATGTTGGAAAAGACCTCTAGGAACATAAAGTGCAGTCACGAGTCCAGAATTGCCTGGTCCACCACTAAACCATAAAATTAGGAATGGTTTGGGTTCGATGCAGCCTTAAAGACCATTCAGTTCCAACCCCCTCTGCCATGGGCAGGGACACCTTTCACTAGACCAGGTTACTCAGAGCCCCATCTAGCCTGGCCTTGAACACCTCCAGGGGGGTGGGGCATCCACAACTTCCCTGGGCAACCTGTGCCAGTGCCTCGACATCCTTATAGTACAGAATTTTTTTGTAATATCTGATCATAACCTAACCTCCTTCAGCTTAAGGCCATTTCTCCTAGTCCTATCACTACATGCCCTCATGAAAAGTCCCTTTCTAGCTTCCTTTTAGACCCTCTTAAATCACTGTAAAGCTGCTCTAAGGTCTCCCATGAAGCCTTCTCTTCTCCAGGCTGAACAGCCCCAATTCTCTCAGCCTGTCTCCATAGGAGAGGTGCTCCAACCTTCTGATCAACTTTGTGGCCTCCTTTGGACTCACTTCAAAAGGTCAGTATCTTTCAACAGGTCAACCATGTCTCAAAGCACCACATCTACACATTTTCTGAACACTTCCAGGGGACAGCGATTCTACCACTTCCCTGGGCAGTCTGTTTTAATGCTTAACTACCCTTTCAGTGAAAAAATTTCTCCCCAAAATCCAATCTAAACTTCCCCATATAAGTTCTTTCAGTTGCTAGTCTTGTGCATGGGCTTGCTATTTGCCTATATACAGATGACCATGTTTTAAAAGCTATGTTTGCTTTTGGATTCTTCCATTTGGTCGCAACATTTACAGCTTTATGGCCTCTTCATCAAGGAGGATGAATGTCATCAACTTCACATTAAGCTACTAGGAGATCTAAATTCTCATCTTTCCAGAATGATCAAACTGAAGCAAAAGTAAGAGAAGAGTGCTCCCAAAAGCAGAAGCCACAGGTTAGGAAAAACCCCTCAGCCACAGGTTATGCCTTTATTCTGAAATGGAGACACGCATCTGCCTAGTTTTTCTAGGTTACTGAGACTCCTGAATGAGGTATTCCCTACCAAGATACAGTATAAACATAGACCTTCAAAATGGGCTGTGCTCTGTTTACTTCTTCTCCCATTAGTCAGTGCTAGAGATGGTGCAGGGAAGCATTCGGCTCCCAGCACCATGTGAGCAGCAGCTGGGAAACAGCAAAGGAGCTCTGTATTCGTCATCTTAATGTGATTATATCAAATTGTGGTGAGTGATTTCTTCCACCCCTATCCCCAGTGTCATTTCTCAGTGTCCCAAGGAATCACAGATGGCAGACCAAAACGTGCAGTCTGGTCATGTAGCCCATCCTATTGCAGCAGTGCAGCATTTTCCTTTACAGTAATCTCTTAATGGTATTTGCAGCCAAGTCCACTTTTAAATACCCCTACTTATTCCTCTGTGAAAGTGAAAACTAAAATCAGTTCTGTTACTTATATATAGAAATATTCCTGCTATATTTATTTATGACATGCTCTTGTAGTAGACATCAGAAAAAATAAAGAGGAGGAAATGGGCTTTGAAAACGTTTGGGACAGTTGTATATAGTATTATTACAATTAATTCTCATAAAATCCATCTGCCACACCAAGGGTTTGTGTTACCAGGAAACCATTTAAAAAGGGTTCTGAGGGAGAAAGAGAGGAAAGGGATATTATAATTTCTTTCTCACACTTCTCAACCTGCCTTTCACAAAAAATTATGTGAACTTTTCCATGCAGACAACTTACCCTGGATTTTATGAGAAGTACTGTGCAGATTAGAGGAAATGCTAGATGCTTCTAACCCAAAATGAGGTTTTTCCATCTGAATGATGCAATAGTCAGTTCTATGCATCCTATGGCTTGCTATACCAGACAAAAACATTTGTATCATCCTATAAACCCAAAAGATGGAAATGAAAAGCAAAAATTTCTCTGTGCCTCAGTCTTGTAATTTGGAGGCAGAATAGACTGAAAAGAGACCCTTCTTCTTAAGCCCTAGAAAACGGTTGAGGGGCAAGTAGGTTCATGTAGGTCTCATGGAAATGGATGAGTAGAAAGAGAACGTACAAAAACAGGATAAATCACAAGTATCTATGATAAAGCATTGCACACTTCTGCTTTTTCACTTGCATGTATTGCTTTCTTTTACATCTCCACCTATTGCAGACTGTAGGTGTCTGACATGTGCTGGCAGCATAATGCTGTCCTCCATAGTCACTGGAGAGAATCAGACACATCACCTGGCCCAGAGTGGGACCATTTTCTACAGATACCTACCCTCACCTATTTATCATCAAGTGGACCCACTTAATTCACTGAAATTAGACTTCTACCACTAAAATCAGAACATTATTATCAGGAAAGATACATTTCACTCTAAAGGGTTCCATAAAGTGTCACAAAAAATTTAACAGGAATTGTTTCCACCAAACTCAAAGGACCTCTTTAAATATTTGTCAAGGACAAACAACATGCAAGGCAGCTCCTCAGTGCACCTAGCTGCAGTCTTTTCTGTAAGCGCTGTTGATGTGGAGGTGAGAAAAGCAGGACTCGCATCTATTCTTGTCATGAAGAAGATGGGTTAGGAAAAGGAATAGTATGTTGTAAGAAAGGCAAGTAATACATACCACACCTGAAATGTGCTGAAGTGTTAGAAATAAACAGGAATGAAGTGTCTCATATTTCTTGAGGGTTTTTTCTAGTTTATGATCTAAAAGTTCCTACCAGAAATGTGAAATCGACCTCACTGAAGTCTCATCACAACAGAAACTTCAGAGTGAACCAAATGGAAACATTCTTAACTTAGATGATGATACAAATTCACATTTCTAAACATTTTCCTTGAAACTCAAATTAGCCAGAGCTTCTGAGATGCCAGTGACCTTACGTATGCTCCTAAACTACATGCAAAGATCAGAACAATCAGACCTAATTATGACAGAAAAATTATGCAAGAAAATCAGAGCTACTTCATCAACTCCTCTTCCAACTGAAAACCTGGCCAGAAACACCAGTATCAGTAACATTCCTAACTGCAGGTTTCCATCACCTGGGCGAAGTGAGTAACTTGCTGCTAAATTTATGAGCAACAACTTTACATCAAACAGCACAAAGAAGAGAATGAAATCGTTCATTCTCAAGTGTTCAGCAGAACCATGAGTGCTCCAAATAAAAGGACAGCAAAATCAGGCAACTTGTTAAGAGTTTATATCACAGAATCTACCATCATTGGCAGGTTCGATGGGTTTTGGTGAAAGCTTACAACCATCCTGGGCCAGGAGAAAGAACTTTACTTCCTGCCATTTTGCAACAATGAGAATTAAGTGGACATCAAGATAAACAAAATATAGCCTGATTTGACAAAAGATCAGAGAAATGATGAAATACTGACCAAAATGTCAGCAAGAATGTGGGTACTTGCCAGCATGACTAACAGGAAAGTTAAGACGTTAGGAAGACTATGTAGCAGATTTTTTTTCTGGGTTTGGGGTTTTTGTTGTTTCTTTTATTGCCTCCCCAAATCTGAAAAGAACTTTTGTGTACATTTCTTGCATTTCAGACCCTGTATGGCCATTTTGGGATGTACCATTGCAGACAGTATGTCTGGCAGGAACACATCTGTGACCAGGTGCCCATTAAATCATTTCCTGAGCTGTTTTAGGCCTCTTCTGAGGGCCATTTGGTAGCATGCCAGTTCTCGTCTAAAATGTGCAAAGAACCACTGATTAATTGGGCTTTTGCTATTTCACTGTTATAAGGAACCGTGCTACTCTTACATTCTTATGGGACTCTTTGAGTGGTTTCATTGGCAATTGCAGTAAATTTACCCCCATGTCTATATATTTGGTAAATTAGATGAAGTAACTAATGAACAGGAAAAATACTGCTTCAGCAGTGCAACAATGCATTGATTCCTTCTCACAATCATATTTTGGATTCACTATCTTATCTGATGAACTACCCAACATCCAAGTACTCGAGTCTCACAAGTTCAATTATTTCCTCTTTACTTTTCATCCAGTAAGATCTCGCTATTTTTCTTTCACTGAACCTAAATCTCATTTTAATGTACGCAGGTGGCTAAATAAGGGGATGATGAATACTCAGGAGGATCAATTGGAATAAAAGCAATCAGACATACACTCATAAGCGGATATGTGACCTGGAGAATCAAAACCTGAGAAAGGTGGTATAGCACAACAGGCTTCACCAAGGAGGAGCGAGCCTGCCCACAGCTCGGGGTGCCAACCTGGCACTGCCATCCCAGGCCAGACAAACAAGAGCAACATTGCAAGTTTTGCATATGGACACCCAAGATGCAATCAGACTTTAAGGGCGCTGAATTAACTCATAGTTTAGAAAATGTGTTACTTAGGGCACAATCATGCAGCACTTATTTTTGCTTTTAAAAATCTACCCTTTAAATCCCATACTATCTGTTAAAAACTTGACACTTGCTTTCAATTAAGCATGACGCATTAGATACACTCACTGGTCAACAGTCAGTGAGCACCTGAAGAAACAGCTGTTGGGCATCTTGGAAATTCTAATTCCAAGGCAGATGGAAGTCAGAAAACTCGCAGCAATCTGAGCACCCAGCCTCCCACAAGCAAAGCATTTTTATACATCATCAAAAAGTGACTACAAAGATGTGGTAAATGTCACTGAGACTCCGGAACAGACTCCACTGATGGTAGAAGGCCTCAAGAGGCAAAGTTAGACAAGCCAATGTCTTCAGCTCCACTATGTGACAAGAACATACCATGGCAGCCTGACAGAGCAGCCACTGAAAACCTGTCACTACGAAGGTTAGCAAGTATCTGAAATTACTGATTGATGAGTTTCTTGCAACTGGACTTTTTTCAGATGTCCGGAATGCAAGACAGAATAATCTCTCTTAACGCAAATACTATCAGAGCCCTGACCTGCCCTGTAACATTTGAGAGTTCCACTGATTTGAAGTTTCGAAATTCTTCCAGGACTCAACAGGGTTCACCAAGTCCTCACAGCACAGTTTTGCTCTCAAACAGGGGCTGCCATATGTAAGTAATTTATCTTCCAAAGTCAATGGCAATCCACAGGGTATAATACACTGCTTTCCAGACAACTTATCACATACAGTCTTGGAGGATGGCAGGTAGAAGAAGGTGGAACCTGTAGTAGTGTGTCTGCTCTCAGCTGCCTGTTAATCTCAGTTGAAATAGAGCCAGCAATGAAGAGCAGTGGAAGAGGAGTAACCATGAGGATTTTCTGTTACACACAACAGCTTGCAAACCTGGCCTCCCTCTGAAACATGTCTGGTGCCTGAAAATCAGTTCACCTCTATCTCATGATGAGTCCAGTCACACATGCAGGGATGCATAGCTATTAAATATCAAAGGGATTTTTTTGTCTTGCTTTGGCTTGTTTGCAAACCAGGTTTATTAAGGGACAGCTCAAAAGAACAGATGCAGAATGATCCAGTAAATGTAAAATGGAGCTTGTGGTGATTTTGCTACTCCTTAACCTTGAAAGTCACATCACAGAGCAAAAACCACTGCTTCAATAAAAATGTGCTGAACATTTCCATTAACTTTAGCTTTCTACCTGACTGGCCTCAGTGAGCTTCTGTAGCTATAGAATGAGTTTAGTATCACAGAAAAAGAAACCAGTGGTGGCCTAACAAGCACAACTTCCACGTACATGAGTAAGGAGGTTCAGAGTTGGATTCTATACTTCTGTCTAGTTTTGTCAAGGCCAATGGAGCTCAAGCCATTCACACTACTCCAGGACTGGTCTAAATCAAAATTTAACAACAGGGTAGTAGGAAATAAACCATCTAAACAATTATCTTTAGTAGCTTTAGGAAAGGGGGAACAGCCCTTTCTTCCCCTAAGGCTTTCTAAGAAACATGTCAGAAAGATTCAAATACATAGACAAAAAGAATAAAACAGCAATGTCACAACAAATAAGAAATGAGAGCTATCAGTAAAACAGATGCTAGTGATGGCAAGGGGGAAAAAAGTAAATGTTTACATTAGTAAGAGTTGGTTTTTTTCTGGCAAGTGGCAACTGTGACTGAGTTGGTGCTTCCAGAGTATGTTTAGAAGAAAGAATCAAATAATGCTGTATGCCTATAATTCTTCATAGAATCATGGAACATCCTGAGTTGAGACTTAGAAGGATCATCAAAGTCCATATATACAGATAGATATATACAGTTACATACACATGAAACCAACACACTGTATACAGTATTGTTGATATGTTCTTTATTTTCAAATACATTTTATATTTTCCTACAGTTTCTCATCCAAACTCACTGCAATCAATGGAAAGACTTCCATTGCTTTTAAGGGACTTTGGAAGAGACTCTGAGAAGCTATTGCAAAACAGAATTGTCACCTATCTTCCTTGTCCAGTAATTTTTTTTTTTCTTTACACTTATCATTCAGTTAATATCTTTTTTTCATTTATTATTTTTTTATCAATGCTGTTCTGTCCAGGCATGGGGACTACATTATCTCCCTTTACTAAACTGAAATGAAAAGAAACTTCTACACCCTTGGGCATTTTTTCCCTCTTGCAGCTATGTCTGTGTTTCTTATCTGGTTTTTTTTTTTTTTTTCCTTCATTCACCATAAATAAGAAACTCTCCAGAAGAACTTCTGGATTCTCGGTTTTGAATAAGGCTAATCAAGTTCTCAGAGAACATTCTTGCTTTTTATGTCTATCTGCAGATTCAACATTCTTCAGGGCTCTTCAACAAAAATATTTTAGATCTTCAGAACAAAAGTTGCTGAGCCCCAGGTTCAGTTTTCTCTTAAGTTTCCTTTAACTCACTCCTTATACACAACTACTGTAGCAGCGCACTAAAGGATATTGTGCAGAGTTCTTCAACATAGAGCTCTTAGATCCAAACAAAGAGTTCAGTTCTCTTTGATGACATTAACTTTTTTAATCCAAAAGGTTTTTGGTGAAGCATATGTTCTGCATCATTAAAATCAGATATTCTCGCTTTGATCTTTAAGTTCTCTCAGCTGACTGCTTCTCCAAACTACAAACTATTTGAGCTTTTCAAGTTATCTTCTTGCTCTGTACAGAAAACCTGAGCCTTCAGCCAGATTTGATAGGGTTACAAGATAATAACCATATACTATTTTATTTACCTTTTACCTATTAAACTTTGCTTTACAAAAATATGAAGCTTTGTCAGAAAAATCTTAAATGCAATACCTGTAAACCAGAGAGAATTTTCTATGTAATGTTAGATACTTAAGTTTGTTAAGTAAATCTAGGAGCATTCTGTTTCAATGTACACTATCTTTTACGCTCTGTATTTATCAAACTAATTTTTTTTTTTTTTTACTTTTCCTTTTCTTTCAAAGTCAACAAGAGCCTGGACAGGCAAAGATAGGAATCCTGTGCATTTAAAGTAGTGCAAATGGTAGACAGTGCATGTCAGCAGCCAGACTGTCACACAACCTCAAACTTTCCTCAGCATGGAAAGCCTGAGAACAATTGCAGAAGTTGAAGTGTGACATTACAGCAAGATGAATTAAAGAAGCTGGGCCAGCTGAAAACAGCCAAGAAGGCCATTTATCACTGGACTAAAAGAGGCATTAAATGGCTCCCAAAAATAGCAGGACTACTGGTCCCATGACACATGTCAGTGATTCTGGAAGGAAATACCTAGCCCAGCCTGAAAGCCCAGCCTGGAGATGTGGGACATGAGGCATCTAAGCTCCCGGTCCCATTGATCGGATGTTAAAAGCTTTGGCTGGAACTATTTGGGTCTCAAATTCTACAAATAATAGTAAGAGAAGCAAACATTCAACCAGATGTAAAAAATGCTAGCTAAAATAAGAGTAAAAGGAAAATTCAAGATGGAGTTACTAACACTGATTGAAAAAGACAAGTATTTGTGACTCCATGAAGGAGGAGGGTCACCCATTCAGTTTCTTATGACATTTTAACATGACACTAGAGGTGGAAGAGGTGTGATTGAATGTGAATGTTCATGAAATACAATCCACATATAGTGAGCAAGTATAAATTCATAAAGTGGAATAAAAGCCTAAATGTTTTTGATAAAATAAAGTAATTCTGCATTAAAGTTTACCAAATAGCATCTTACAAATGTGACATTTGTCAAAAATAGAGGATCAAATAAAACGCATTCCCTAGTAAGTCCTGTCTGTGTGTATAAGAGTGAGTATGTCTGTCTCTAAATAAAAAACTACACATTCTATTTGAATTTGGGAAGTTATTTTCATTTCAAGCATTCTCTGCATGGGGCAAATGACTTCTGAAGATGAAAACATTTCCCACACATGCTTCACATCATGTAACAAGAGAAAGATCACTCCCAAATTCAATCTCTCGTTCATGCCTTCCCATCCCCCCTTTTTTCTCCCTGTTTCTTTTTCTCTTAAAAAAACCAAGAAACCAAGAAAGCGAGAGAGAAAGCAAGAGAGAAAGCAAGAGAGAAGCAAGTGTTTGGCAAATCAACAACAGAAATATTTCAGAAAATGTCCAAGCCATACAACCCTAAACTTTACTCAGACTGAATCACATGAAAAGAGACATCTTGTGAAGAAAAGTCATTTCTATATGCCATCTTTTTCCAATTACTTCCCAGTAACAATTTAATGAGAACTGTAAAATACAGTGCATATCCACCATTGCACGACTGCAGTACTCAGCACTTCTGAAAAGCAGTTATCCAAATTTACCAGCTTTCTATAATGCCAATTCATCCAAATACTTTAGCATAGGAAAAATTGTATTCAAATGAGTAGTTCATCTGATGTTTATGTCTCTGATTCTAAAACTATATATGATGGTGCTAATTCGGCAGATGTTTAATAACTGAGACCCATTACAACTCATGAAATTCTAAACTCAAGAAATTTCAGTAGAGTTTAATTGCAGAAACATTTAGTATGATAAAAGAAAATTATGTAAGTTTAATATCCATTTTTCTTGCGTAATTATATTTCCATTATATACTTCCTAGAATAAGCTAAATCTATACAATCTAATAAACATAATTATATGAAATGTTCATATAATATACTAAAGAAAGTAACAATTAAAAGCCCGTGATTTAGTTACTCTGCGTAACTCATCATTCTCAGAGAATGAAATATTGGATTAATTAATTTACTTTCAACCAAGCATTTACAAGCACTCTAGTTCTAGAGATAGACTGGATTTTCCTTCTTCAATTCTTTGTTTTGTTTGCTACCTACTTGCATAAAAATAAGAAAATCTTACCTAAAATTCCTATCTTGTTGTGGAACCTCATTGTTGACCACATTACAATCTTTTCATAAAGAGTTTATAAAATTATATTAAATAATTAAAAATATTATTAACATGCTACTTCTTGTACTTCACAGAAATTTATAAAAATAATGTAATACTACAGTATCTACTAAATATTTAATTTGCATGAACTATGTTTACATGAATTTTTACTACATTTCTGCTCCTTTTCCCAGTAATAGAGATGATAACTGTTTTCTGCAATTTCAAAAACAAACACCTTTGAAGGGTATTTCTTGTCTGTATGCATAGCAATGTTGCTGCCCTCACTAAGAAAATGTATATATACACATGCTCTACTCTGGTAGTGCCTTCTCTTGCCTATATTAATTTTAAAATGGAAAATTTTAAAATAGGGAAAGATTATATTTAACTAGGCAATAACAATGCAGCCTTGAAGATACAGGAGAAATTGCTTAGATGGTATCTGCACACAGATAAGGAGGAAACAGAAGAGGGATCTGGGAAGAGCCTGTTTCAGAGGCAGCCTTCCCACAGGTCAGAAGAATAAATTCATTCTTGTCTTTGTAGAGCTTCCAGCTCAACAACATCCTACTATTTTACACTTTGGAGGAGGAGTAGCTTTTATCCCATTAGAAAGTTACTGTAGTTCTGGAGAATGAAGGCAATAAAATGGAAGGAAAACTAGAATCTGAGCCTGAGCCAGTGTCTATTGAAAGCCAGTGGAAGGAAATTCCATTGCCCTCAATGGTCTCCTGCATGTACAGCGTTACTTATGAACTGCATACATTAGCTGATCATTTGTTCTCAGCTTATTCTTAATCCTGTTTTACAAAGCTAATGTTCATCTTCTAATGACAATCTAATTGCCTGGTGCCATGTTTACTAGTGGGAATGAACCGCAAGTCATGTCACTGTAAGCTGAGGGGAGTATTCCAGTGACTGGGAGGTTAAAAACTCCTGATCTGTAGGGAGGGAAAACTTGTTTCTTAACTCTCTGGTACAAATTATTTCCAGGTGCTGATAATTATCACTCATGGAGTCTGATTTTCCGATCTCTACATCTAAATATATACTTGACAAGTTAAACCTTTCATCATGGGCAGCAGTCTGCTAAAGGCTGATAAGGACAGGCTGCTGATGATTGAAACCCATTTCACTTAAAATGGCAACACTTAATTACAAGTCTTGTTGTGTTTTCCTTTTCAAAGTATTTCAAATATATCTTTTTCCCAAAGGAAACAATATTGTATATTATTAAACAGGTAAGTATTATTGCATCTGCTCATGAACAAGAATTGTGAATAGCCAAGTAATTACTTGGGAAGACTCAGAAACAACACAGAAAAAAAAGAAAAAGTCCATCAAAATCTGATGTTTTCCATTATGTAGACTTCCTGAAGTTATCTTACTGTACACACAGAATTTTGCTATTCACATTCAAAATTCACATAAGTGTGCATGTTTTAACAGAGACATGACATACAGAAAAGCAACAGATTCAAGCACTAAGTGTTTAAATATATGTTCAACACATACATGCAAGCCCTCATGCTTACATATTTTTGCCACTAACTAGGCAAAAAGTTATTCAATGAAGGTAGAAATGGGGTCCAGCAAGCAAAAATTCAACGGAATTTATGGAAGAAGCACCTTATAACCACGCAAGTGTTTCTTAAGTTGTTGCCAGTTTTAACCTTCTGTGCAGCTTTCTGTAATCTTTCAGGACCCTGCTTTTTGCCCATCTGGCATCTGTGAAACTGATCAGTCAATTAATTTTGAAGAAATTCTGACATAAGTTTATTAAAGGTGACCCAAGAGACTCTATTAAAGTGAACTTTTAGCAAAAGCCATAAATGCAAGTGTTTCCCATGCAGTATTAGAATGATACATAAAATCATCAGAAAGATCTGTACCAGTCATTCTTATACTGGCTGCAAAATTACTGCTCTTGAAACCCTAGAAAAGATCAACCTAATGATCTGCTGGGGCAGGATCATTCTAAAAGACATGCCTTAAATCAGGAAGATGTCTTTTTGCATTAAAGACTGCATTACAGGAGGGCGAAGGTGATTCTTGTTTCCCCAACAGCAAACACCTGCAGACTCCAGGCTCTCAATACCTGCAACATTACCACTGATTAAATTAATAGTGGCAGGGCTTGAAATTGAGTCCACTTGATCTTAGGGTCTCACAGATTAAACTATTAGTCCACTGAACCATGTTACTAGACTTCACCTTAATCTATTAGATACTTCCTTGTCCTTGTTCAGTAAGAATGGCAGGAAAAAACCAAAATAGTAGAAATCCTGAAAGAGTGGCAAGTAAATATGCAGAAATTTCAACAGACAGCCTAGTCAAAGGAAAAAAACTACTTAACACTGACTGTCTGCAAATTAAACTACACTGGGCTGTTCTAGGCCAGATCCTCAGCTTTTATAAATTAAGAGGCCTCCACGGCTGTGCAATTTTCATTTGCAAGGATATGAAAAAATATTTTTTGTTACTTTGATGCTTTCATGCTAGAATAAAACTCTGGAAGAACTGCAAGGAAAACATTCAATTTCTTGCTGGATAAAGTAATGCACAGGCAAATTAAATGACTCAGAATCACACAACTGTTTGAAGACAGAAAAAACCATAAAATTTATCACTCTTTCTGTTCTTCTGTTTCCACCATTAGACTTACGGACCAGTGTACATGGCGCCTGAAGATGAAATACCGTTTGTTAAACAACAGTTCAGGTACTAAGCATGTATGCATTCCATGATTGTATTTTGATCTGCATTTACGCCACCTAATTCTAGAGATTCATTGATACAGCCTTTCCAGGTACTTTGGTCACAGAGGAATGAGAAGCAATTTCAGAGCTCAAATCAGACACTAGGTGAACAACCTTCCTGAAAGCACCACCCATCACCCTTCTTTCCCTCACTGCAAGAGAAACCCATACCAGCTGCACTGGTTAGATGCCCGTTACTGAAGGAGCAGTTCAAACCTATGTCTTTTGCTCTATTAGGTGCCAAAAGTGAACACAACATTATGCAAAACGACAAAAAAAAATTGCATTTTTACTTATATGTAAAACTGTGGCCCGAGTTTCCTAGTTCACCAATTCCAAAACCAGAAGCCTAAGTGAATACATAAATAAAGGCAGAGACGATGGGGGTTGAACAGCTTGCAAAGTGCAAGACAAACGTAAAAGAAATCAGAGATACCATTAGAAGCACATACAACAAAAGAACTTCAAGCCAGAAATACCCAGAAGCTTATTTCCTCTGTGATTCACAGAGCATACTGTGAAACTGCAGTGAGTTGGCATAAATTTGTCAACTTAAGCTCTGATAGGAAATGTCTGATAGTAGGAGATGACCCTTAAGAGGGTAGAAGCAAAATGAACTAATACGAAAGCCAGGTGGTGAGTGGCAGCAGAAAGAGCAGCTGCCAGTAATTGATTTGGTCTCTTTTAATATTCTTTCAAAATTACCTTGTTTCTTTCTTTCTCTCTCTCTCACTACACCATCACGTACCCTCCAAGTCCCTCCTTAAATTGCATCCTGAGCACCGTTCCTTGTTTGTCTGACCTTTGCTCCAGCACAATCAGCCCCAGGGAGGAACACCCCCAGCGCTCGGCCTGGGGCTGCAGGGAACAAAGATTTGCTGGAGTAACTCCCCATTTCTTCCCCACTGGATAAAACATTAAATCTTAAATTGCAAAGGAATTAAACAATGCCTTGTAGTACATGACATCACAGCATTTAATCATCTCCAACATTCTTACACATTCACTTAGGACTTAAAAAGGGAGAATTCACCTCCTTCCGATAACGGGTTCTTTAAGATTTACTAGTATACATTTCGGTTTTTTAAAGGACCACATTCCAGCACCATTTCTTAAGATATTCTTAACACAATTTAGCAAAAGCTCTGTAATCCAATGCTTATGACATGAGCTGTCAGGCATAAACTATGCCAGAATCTCTTAAGTCCACACACAGCAGGATGCAAACCTAGTAGCAACTGTACTGAATTACAACCCATAGGAGAAGTCACAGGTCACCGAAGCCACACAGAGTCCTGCTACAGCCAACAATGAAACTTAATGTACTTTCCATGTCCAGAACCATCTGCTATAGAGCTTCTGTAAAACAGATTAATGATAATAGTGGCAGAAACTAGGAAAAAAATGCAAGAAATGGAAGAAGAATGGCCAATATTCCATTTGTAATTTGTCACACTATCACACAATAAAACGCCAGTTATGAATGTGTTGCCAATTTACAATTCAAATAAGCTTCCTTGAATTTTTAAAAGAATGGACTGTACACATCAGTCACTATGACAAAAAATGCCCTGTCACGTTAATTTTAAATGTGCTTTTTATTTGTTACAGTTAACTAATCCCTATAATTATTTCTGATTTTTCAAAGAGGCGTAAATTATTAAATAAAATGCAACTCCTGAACCCTAACTGGAATGGGACTTGTTTCTGTAAACCTGACAGTATTCCCTAATTTTCAATATTTTGACTTCACCCTAGCTGGTTAAAGAGCAATTATTTTAAAAATTGTTAATTTTTTTTTTCTACCAAATAAAAACCCCCAATATATAACCAGCAAAAGGAGCACATTTGGTTAGAGGTTTATATAGAGTCTATTGAGGCAATAACAATTTTTTTCGTTTACTTCAAAGGCTTATTGCTCAGGCGAGCATTAGGAAAAAAAGAAAATGTTTCTTTTTGCAAAACACTGTTTACCTATAGTCGATGAAATTCCTCCTGGCTGTGAAACTCAGCAGATGGACTGTCAGGGGGATGCATTTGGCCTACTGCAGACTAGACACTGTTTTTGTCGGAAGGTGCAGTGCTTTGATGATGCAGAAAAAAAAGCCCATGTTGTTTCTGTGTTCTATTAAAAGGAAAGCCATTAAGACGGTAGTTAAGTGGTCAAGGCCTAAAATTAGACTTGCCACAAAAGCCAGTGGCAAAAAATAGTATTTAAACTATTGCTTCATGAAACAAAACTTACTCTGAGTTTCTGAAAAATAAAGCAATAGGCCACAGAGCCAAAAAATTCTTTCAGTACCTGAACACCCACCTAGTTTTAACCATGAGAAGTCAGTGGCTCTAGCCACTTGCTTACAGTTAAGCATCTATCCTCCACTAGCTAAGGGTTTACCTTTTTTGGATTCTCTTACTGGAAAGATTTTATATCCTGTGTTGTGCTGAAGTCAGGGCTGGTAAGACCTGAAGTTGCAAAGGACAGTCTGTGCAGCACTGTAAAAATTTACATTGAATTGTATCTCCATTAGAAGCCTCAGCTATATATTCTACAGGTAAATTCAGCTTTAAAAGTTCCCCTTCCTTCCGTGCCATACAAAGCTTTGACTGTCCTTTTTCTTCTATACTCCATAGCCTGCTGCTTCCCAATTACCATCAATTGGGTGTTAGGGCTATGATCCACCTGCATCATGAAAACCACCTGTCTTCAAGATAATCAAACAACTCATTCTGGGCGTTCTTCAGGCAGAGACAGAAAGAAAAGGAAGATTAGGGGGAGGTTTATTTTTCTCCCAGATCATTTCAAGGATCCAATTCACAACGAAGCCACAAAAATCACTGGGTTATCATAGCAAAGGACAGGCATGGATGTGGAGTAAGTGCTTGGGACAGGAGTGTCTTCAGGTGGCTTCAGTGCCATGGAAAACACTAAGAGAGCAGGTGGACAGTTCCACCAGAAGTTAAATAATCATTAGGTTCACTCACAGCATCTGCTAGGAAAAGTAGAAGCAGATTATATCTTTTTTAGACCAACTTCATGTACAGGTTTCTGATAGGGTTCACTGCAAAAGTCACTACTTACCTGGGAACATGGTTCATTCCACTTATTTGTGTGTGATACCCTAAGTCATGCATACCCTATTTAGAGGAAGATGTTAATTTTACAGCGTCTTTAGGCAAGGCTACTTACAAAGGGGCATAGCAGGGCATTAAAAACCAGAAGAATCATCCGGCAGTAAGATGAACAACATGTAGTAATTCATTAGCCTATTTAAACTCATGAGTTTTTTTACTCCAAATCGAATTTCCCATGACTTTGATACTTCTTTGGAAATAATTTTCCTTTTTTTTTTTTAGTCTTCATTTGATCATTGATTTACACTTATATACAGCTTACAGTAGGAAAAACCTTCAAGTCTGTTTTATGCAATCCTTGAATAGAAACAGAGGAGATTTACACAAAGGGAAAAGTTTTATTGAATTGAAATGTAGAATATCCTATATATTTTCCAAGATAGGATTATAACTAGGAATTCTGAAGTATTACTGCCAGTCCTGATCCTGATTATATTCTGTATACATTGGCAGGTCACATAACCTTTCTATCTCTGTAAAATGACGATATTACTTATCAGCCTCACAGCAATGTTGTGAAGATTAGTTAAAGCTAGAAAAAGGACGTACAGTGTTTTACTAAGCAAAATCCATCAAAAACACATGCAGAGTAAATGACACTGTGTAATTTGACCTGGAATTCAATTCAGTTATAGTCTATGACAGTCAAAGTCTTTTGGATAAACAAAAGTCAACTTACATTTCAACCAAAACTGGAACTAAACCTAAAATGGATTTTTAGTTGAGGTTCAAAAAGAAGCAGTTATTTTCAAGGGTTGTTCCTATTATCTGTGTCTTTCTCTCTAATTTCTAGTTCTAACTTTTGGTCATAAGGAGCAGCTCTGATACCTTTCCTTGTAAGAAAGCTTGTTCTTGCAGTTATTTCTGGCCCATCCTGCAGGTTCAAGAGAGGTTTGGGTAGCTTAGCTAAGCAGCTCAGCTTTGGGGTACTTCTGCAAACTGAGGCAAATCTCATGGCCTTTGCCAATTCCTTATTGTAATGCTTTTATGGTCTCCAGTGCAGAAGAAAATCGTCTTCAATTTATTTGAAAATGTTAAAGGCAAAGTGAATACAAGAAATGAGAACTGCAACTCCCTGAGGTGACTTTCAAGTGAAGACTGAAAGAGGGTGGAGTTCTTAATCCTAAAATTAGGCTTGTAATACCTCCAGTGCATACCACCAGGAAATGTACAGTTTTTCAAATCCACTAATGTAGCAGATGAAGAGCAGGGTTATTATTTCAGGGCTACAGAGTTTATCATTATCCAGTGAAACAGGAAGGTCAGCTTATTTACTGGTCCAAATTCTGTTTTCTGCAATGCTTTTTCTCAAAGGTTTCCTTGAGGCAGTGAGATGGTCAAAGAGAAACTGGCACTCAGGCTTGTAAACAACAACAGCTTTGCTACCTGATCTGAAAATCGCTCCTTTAATAGAACCAAGTCAGAATTTAGGTGAGATTTGTGCTGCTTCTGTAACTAGGGACAGTTCGGATTCTTCAAAACCTCTAATTTAATGCTATCACTGCAGGGTAAACACATGATGTTTTTGTTTTGTGCCCTTCTCTATTAGGTGTTGGAAACACCATCTCTGAATTACAACTGTAAAATGTTTAGCTGTTTGTTACAAACATAGGTCTTATAAACAAACTAGACACAGATGTGCAGCCCATTTCACCAACACAGTCTACAGCTGGAATTTTTGATCCTTTGTACATAAGGATACTTCCTCAACTTCAGTTCACTGGAGCTGATGTGTCATCCATCACCACTTATACTAAGTAAAACAGTGGTGAATTTTTCTTTTACATTATTTTCTATCATAACTGATATATCAGTATGAAAATAAAAACCATTACTTTTTTTCAGTTATAGACTCAATTCCTCCAGCAGCTTACCAGAAGTTTGGTTCTCATACAAGTTGGTAGGACCTCACAGATGAAGAGGTCACGCAGTTCATTCAGAGAAGAGGACTAACTGTGCCATTCGCAGTTCCCACTTGGCCAATTTGAGGAATGTGTTTTTATGAGCTGTGCTTCCCAAATGATGACATATTGAAAGCCCAGTGAAAGGTGTAATTATTGATTGAAATACTAATTTGATTACTCAGTGCAAAAACCAGACAAATGTACAAAAACCCTAAATACACAGAGAAGAAGAAAACTCATGTTGGTATATGTTCCAAACAAGTCTCCAAAATAAATCTGTTGCAATGTGCAGCATAAAAATGACCTGTATTAACTAACTTTCCAGTTATCTTTCAGTTAAATGTGAGGTTTTGTATTCAATGTATTTGGTCGCTTACTTTGCTGCTCCATTCTTCTTTTTTCCTCTCTTGGCAGATCCCAGTTTGGCCCTCCAGGATGTAGTCTGAATGTGCCATAACTGTGAATGTGTCATATGTGTAACATATTCAGTTCCTTCCTGCTAATCCCTCTTAGCATTTTACTCTCCTTTCTGACTCCACAGTTTTCACCTATTTGCCTTATTCTTGATCCACCATTTCCCTCATCCTTCCTCAGTACACTTCTCTTATGTTTCCTTTCTTATCAACTGTATCTATTTACATGCTGGGTTTGAAATTTTCCTGAGGGCTGAATGAACTGTTTGCTCTGTTGCTCTGATTATGAAGTACAACAGACAATAATACTAATAAAGCTAAGATAGAGTAATTCAAATCTGTTGAAGAAAAACTAACAACAACAGAACACAATGGAATAATCATTCCCTTAACTCAGTGGTTTCCCCGCAGCAGAAAAAGGCTTTCTGGATTACATACAGAATAACCTTGGCACAGCTTCATATAAGTGCTGGGGCCTACTAAGGAAATGTTTGATATAATGCCAGCAATGGGCAATAAAACTGAAGTAAATCAGATACTAAACAGGCAGGACACAGCTTTCTTTTAGGGCTCTATAGCACCTAGAGCATGCTCATCATTACCAGATTTATATTTTTTTTAAGATTTCTAAAAAAGTGTTAACTGTAGTCTAAGTCAGATTTCTTTTCCATTAAGATGTAGTTTGCCTATTTCTGATCTAAAATCACTGTTTAAAAATCCAATGTAACAGGTCCTTCTTTACCAGTGACATAATAGAATTAATGAATTATTGCTCTTACCTTATAATTAATTTTATGCAAACCCAAGACAATGCATCTTTTGTTTATAATATTGGACTTCAGTGATGGTTTCAGTTAGAGTCTTTTGTTTATACACATATGGACTTCTGAGGTTTATTTGCTATGATTATAATGTGTACTGTATTCATAGTAATCTGTACTCTAAGGGTCAGATTCAGCTCTGTTGCAGGTGAGTGTAAATCTAATTTGTTCTGATTCTAACATCCACACAACCTGCATAAAGAACAAAGTGGGCTTAACACCATGAAGTTAAACCCTTGAAAATACCAGAACATTTAGGTCAGATTTCTGTATAAAGTGAGGGATTGCATTTCACATAATGATCTCTGTAGCAAGACCAATACCTTGTATTTGTCAGATTTCTTGCAGAAAGGCATTCAGTCCTCATCTCATGTATCAAAAAATGGACACCCACCTTCCCATTCTAACAGTACTTTTTTCAATTGCCACCAGTCATCACTACTGAAACGTATCCCATACTTCTCATTTGAATGCAGTGAATTTTGACTTTCAACACAACTGGCTTTTTGCTTTACTTTCAGAACAAGCAGGGGAGAGTGGCGGCTATTAGTACTCAGCAATTTTTTCCTGTGAAGATATTTAATGCCATTAATCAATTCAACTCTCAGGTTCCTTATTGTTAAGGAAAGCAGATAATGTTCTAAATTTCTATTCCTCTCTGTAAGACACTTGCTTCACTGAATAATTATGTGTCTCTTTCCTGCTTGTCCCTTCATTATCATTTATTTTTTTTAAATTTATTTATTAGAAATGTTCATAATTCTCCAGCTAACAAAATATGATGCAATGGAGCAGAGCCAGATCTGGATTTGGATTTCAAGCTATTTGTGATCAAACATATGAAGACATATTGTAGAGATTGCTAATTGCATTTCCATTTATTTCCATTACAGTAATTTTGTCCTCTAAAAGAGCTGCAGAGAAAGCTGGATTATTTTTACACTGTTAAGTAAGACAAGTGGAAACAGCTTCTAGAGAAAAGCTGAGGCCACAGAGCACAAATGACAATTGATCTTTGTGTTTCAAAGGTGTTGCTGAATATTTTACTCCCTATAGACTGCTCATGGAGTTTATCCCATGGATCAAGCAGAGCATGGTCCTAAACTATCAGAGGATGCCAGGAAGATAAATGTCATTTCCCTTTTTCATTGGTCATGCTGGGCATGGCCTACTACCTTTAAATGGACTGAGCAGTAGAGAAAAGAACAAGGATACTATCTCTACCCAGCCTTGTCACAGTCTCCAGGGCAAAGACTGTGAGACACTGCTGATAAACAAAGCAACTGCAATAGCTAGTGCTGCTTCTCTGTAGACAAGACAGACATGGCAAATATTTAGAAGTGGTTATTCATAAATTATGATCATCCCCACCCCCAATAACAAGGAAATTTTTCAGGCAAGTAAACTCTGCCTTAGGAACACATGTTGAGGACTTTTTTTCAGACTTAAAGCAAATTAAGGTCAGTGACTTTAATCCCTTCCATTGTGATTGCCTCCTTGTGCACTAGGAATGCAATAGGATAGAACAGGCTAATGAATGAAAAACTCATTCAGCTGCAACTCAGATTCATTCATCCCATCCTGAAAAATTTACCTCTTACTTATGCTCATCTAGTCCAAATGCATCTCATATCATACTTTTTTCTCTCTTATATTTCCCTTTCTTAGGCCTTTGCTTCCATTCAGTGTAAGTAGTCTAGTTCATCAGCTGCTTTAAATCAATTTAATTCAATTAACCTCAATGGGGCTGCATCAGTCCCCACCTCCCAGGCCACCACTGCTGGCAGTACCCTCTTCTCCCTGTCATGGAGTCCTTTGCTGGGAAGTAAACTGGTAGGACTCTGTATCTTGCCACCACTATTGAGGTACCGCTCAGCTGCTTTCAGCTCTTCCTCCGTAATATCTCCATTTTTAAAATTTCAATCCTTTCTCTTCATTTATGTTATTTAAAACTCGTTCAGATACATACCAATGTCTTTTGCTTTGTAAGAACAATGTCACAGACCCCTCCTAAATTATCTACTCAAAACTCATGTGCCAAAGAATACTGTCTCTTTCATCATTCTGACCAACTCAAGTTTCCTTCTCAAGTACTTCTCACCTTCTCCTCCTCTAATATATAAAACTGAAAATGTTTTTTTAAGAAGGAAAATCCTTTTCCTTTCAAAGACCAGAACTGAACACCTTTGTGCTGATCACATATTTTCTTATGTTGTAAAGTCTTAAATTAGAATGAAACCTCCTCTGAGAAGGTACAGGGCCTTATTATGTATTGCAGTGTAACAAGTTGCTAAGCTAAATTGCATCTGCTGGAAGCCACTGCAATTCCAACTGCCCTTAGACAGAAACAGATGAAGATGACAGCTTGTATTTTGTTGTTTCTGTGGGGATTAATCCACCTTTGACAATGCAGAAAGGTGACTGTCCCCAGCCTACACTGGGTCACTTCACTGAGTGAAAAGGCAGGAGGTTTGGACTTCCTCTGTTCCACTGAATGGGGAGTTACAATCCTTCTTTGGGTTTGCCTTCTTTCTGTCTCTACCCTCCACTGGACCTTTACAAACTGAGGAAGACTGAAATTTTCCAAAGTTGATAATCTGAAAATACCAATTCACATCAATTAAAATTTCCCACAAAAATGTAGCAGTTCAAGGGCTATGTTCATTGGGGTCAGGATGCAGCTTCCATACCAGAGAGCCGGAAGAGCTCCATGTGGCAGGAGGTGTCCTCAGCCACAGCTGATGGACTTTTTGAATCCTTGTTCTTGCCCCACCTTGTGACTTCCACAGTCCAGGTAAATGTTCAAAAGTTATCCAGAGAGCTATTTTTCACACTTCATAAATAAAGGTAAATATATAGGGTTTATTCCAACATAGGAAAAAAAAGAAGTGAATCCTCAAAAGGTTTTTTCATGTAGTCTTTTGTTTTAAACAGCTATGGCTTTGCTGTGACTTTGAAAGCCCTCTGAATAGATATGGTACCATCTGAGTGAGAAAATAAGAATGGGGAGAACCCTTTTATGTTTATTCTTCACACAGCTGTAACAAGAATTCATGATATCTTTTTTCAATTTTCTATTGCAGATTTTTGTGCTGTTAGCAGGATTTGGCAAAGTTGCTGCTAGATGCTTGCATCGTGGAAAAGGTGCTAGTGGCCTGTCTCAGATGCAGGATCCCTGTTCCATCCCCCTTGGCCGCATTTCCTGGATTTTACAGGTATTTCTTGCACTTTATAACAGTGCACTGCTAGCTCTGTACTGACCCATGGCAAATTTAATCACAAGAGTTTTACAGTATTTGACCTTAAGGATTACTGACAAGTTTTTCATTATCATATGCCTCAGTAGGTCAAGTTGAAAAACACTACTTAAGGAATGTCTTTATTCTTACACGGGCACTCTGGCTTACATGCTTAATGCAGAATACGGTTCTGCAAGTAAGCTACTATGAAGTCTTTGTAAAGAAAGACTTTTTTCTGTGTTGACACAAGACTGTTTTTTTCTTGTGTTGGCTCACTACACTCAGCTGCCAAGTGAGCAACCCAGAAGTACTGATTTCTTTCCCAAGACGTATTATATTATTATCAACAAAATGCTCAGTCTGAGAGAAAATGGTCCAAAAGTCACAGGCCTCTCTCTAGTCTGGAGTAGAAGCTGTGATGGTATTTATGTTTAGGAGTCTGATCCTTTTAAGTCACCTTTGAAAGCTGATTACTTGATTGTTCATATCCATTTTTATTAGACATCACAACTCCTTTGTTATTGATGAAAAACTCACAGTTAAGTTACTGACAAGTGGCATGGGGCTACAAAAGTGTTATATTGATACAGATCATGCTGATTAACATGATTTAAAAAAATTGATTTAACAGCACTTCATTTAAAAACAGTGAGAGATGACGAGGAACATACAAAAAGGCAGAATGTAAGTTTTTCTCCTTCCAGCAGACCTGTAGTTTACCAATGGTAATGCTCAGGATTGCTACATGTCTTATTTTTTATACAATGGCCATTTCCAAAGAGTCTCAGATTTAAGCAATTTATAGTTTAAAAGTTACCAAGGTTTTATTTCATATGATGGCAGCAAACTGAAAAACTCCAGTGCAAATGCTTTTCAGCCCCTGACTCAATCCTAGGGAGTTTATCAGTGTTGTAGGTTTGGATAACCAAATTAAACTATACCAGTTTTTCCTGGAGGGGAAAAAAAAAAAAAAGAAAAAAAAAAAGGCGCCATTATAGGGCAATGGTTCCCAGAGGCAAGAAAACTGTATTGTCCATACAGGCTTTTCCAACCAGCCTTAAGCCAAAGAGAAATCAGAAGCTACCAACTCTACAGGAGCAGAGTTCTCCAAACTTCAGTAGGTCTCTAGGACACATAAAGACTGGAAGCTTTTTGATAAAAGTATCTGGGTTTTCCACTGGTTTTCTGTTATCCCCCAAAGTCAGTGATCTTTAACAGCTTCCCATGAGAAAAGAGGCAGTTACTACTCTTTTTCTAAGGCTATGCTGTGAGCCACTGTAAAGGAGATCTGGGGGTCCACATTTATAGTTTTAATGACTGAAGGTTGTCACACAGATGTGTTGGGTAAACTCTGTAGGAGTCCATTCTGTGTTAACTGACCCTAATGAAATGTCACAGAATGAAGATTTTAGAGACGGCTACAGGGAAAAGGATAATTCTAGAAAGCAAGGAAGCATTGCCCTGATCCAGTGGGAAAATACAGGGGAAAACAGAGGGGATCACCCAGCACATGGGTTTCTAGGTGAACAGTTGAATTTATCAAAATAACATATGTTAAATTGTGTGATAAAAACCATTTAAAGATAACCTGAAAGAACAAAACCAAATTATTCATCAAGAAACTTGCCACATCCTCGGTTTTCCGTTACACATTGTGCTTTCATAACCAGTTTCACAGGGTTTGTCATAGTTAAATTGGTTTTGTCTACATTTATTTCTAAGTTGTGTGGGTTTATTACTGTGAGTGTCAGAGAAAACTGGAGTTTCTCATGATATTCATAAAGTGGAAGAATCTGCAGGACTGTCTCAATTTAAGTCCTAAGAAGCTCTCAATTCCATATAAATTTGAGGCTATTAATTCTAGGTAAAACATAGCATTACTATGCAAATACTGTTTCCCTACAGTGCTGATAAGCACTATCCATTCAAGCTGCCTCATTCAGACTGTTTTCCTGTTTGGTTTTTCACTGAAATTAAAGTTTTACAGTCGGTAGCATAGGTGGTGGGAATGAAAAAAAATATAACAAAAACCCAAAATAACCCAAACTAGTCATTTTTTAAAGGGCAAGTGTGAAAAATAGATGTTAATAAGGGCATTTATCATCAAAAAGCACTACAACTCCTAGAGGTTATCCAAGCAGGCCCTCGAGAGTTCAAAGAAACAGAGAGGTTATTAATATTATGGTGTTTCCAGCTAAAATTATTTAAATGATTACTCAAGGATTGAGGAGAAAGCCATTTGAATAGATACTGCTATACATCTTATCCAATAAATACTAAAAATAAAATTCTGAAGAGACAGAGTATAATGCAAACATCTTAAAGGGAAGACATCAAATACAGTTTTGTAGCTTGATTCAAGAGGTACATTCACCTCTTAATTTATTTACTCTTTGTTAGAGCTGTACCACTAACTCATCAGATAAACAAGTTGGTCGGTTGACTTCATCCTACCAGGCAGTGTCAGTTTTTAGCAGGTGTGCCTGAAGGACTGTTCCTTTCTGCTCTTTGAATCATTCTGTAGACACTAATGAGCATCCCTCTTCAGCTTTAATTATTGGTCCCTGACAAGTCAACATAATAGGAATCAGCTTAACCAAGCATACTCCCCAGTGACATGTTCAATTACTCAGGTTGTACTTCTCTGCAAGAGGTCTGAGGGGTTGCTAATTTAACATTGTCAAAAAAATAAACAGACGTATTGGTTACAGTTTATCTTTTGACCCTTACCTCGCCAAATCTAGCAAGATACCTCCTCCTGGAATGGAGCAAAGATTAAACACTTAAAAATTACTATTCTGGTTTTACTTTTTAAATAAAATTAATTACTACCTGTAAAGTGATTTACATCAAGTTATGTTTTATGAGGAGAGACACTGACACTGACAAGTGTTTGTTGATGTATGATTGTATTTATAAAAATGTTTGGTTTTCCAGTGTTATAAAATACAAAAGTGGTAGTATTTATTCATACATATTTACTGCAAAAATACAGTACTAGAATTAATTTCTATTTTTGGCAAATACAAACAGCGATTTTCCATAACCAGAAATATCAGTGTTAGGAATGAAAGTAGAAAGCCTTTTATGTAGTAAGCTCATTATCAAGAAATGAAATGGCATTTTGGAGGTAAAAAAAAAAAAAAATTCTCTGCAAAAAGAATATGTACAAAACGTTTTAAGACAAATTAATTTCACTGGATTTAATTAAATTTTGTAAAAAAAAATAGAAATTATATTTAAGTTTTAAAAGGCAAATTATTATGTAATCTGACCTCAACAGGTAACAAAGGACTAGAACCTTGTTCAATAGTGTTGGCCTCAAGTATTGCTTTTCTGGTGACCTGAACAGGTTTATTATCATCCATCTGGGCTGCAGAATGGTATTCTCCTGCAAAATACTATATTGTCAAATATAATAATATAATAATAGTCTTGTAAAATGACTATAGTGTCATCTCCTAAACATCTACAGATAGAAATATAAGCGAGTTTTTCTTTTTAGCTTTGTTTGAGTATTTAAGTGGAAAAGGCTGCAACTTTATTATCACTTTACAGGATACTTCCAAAGGATGAAAATATTAAAAAACTCAAATTCATGTTGAGACTCAAGAAGAGATATAGATGTGCATCTTAAAAATAATCCTGTATGTTTTTTCATTTGTATTTTTTAAATTTCAAAAAGTTAGGAAAGAAGAACACTTCAAGCAAGCAGGCAACCATCCCTAAGAAAACAGTGGCAAAGAAAGGAACTAGAATCCTCACATGAGTTTCAATGAAAATAGTCAGTATAATTTTGTACTGTTTCCTTTATCAACACATTTCACAACAAATAAAATCTGAATGTTGCGGTACTGAAACATTGATGCAAAAGTCTCACATTTCCTCATTACAGCAATGACCATCATGACTGACCTACTGTGCTATTTACCAAGCATATACTAAAGCTTAATGCATATGGCAATTAAGCAAGCACTCGTTTTATAGTAAATATCTGAGGTCACTTTGGACCACAACTTAGAATTCAGTAAAAACATGGACAAAGGACTGGAACATGAGAACTTCATGCGCAAACTTTGGCTTGGGTGGAAACAAGACCACACCTTGTATGTCTTACTATTTTACAACTATACATTCAACCTCTTCCAATCTTTTGATCTTCTTCCATGTTTGTTCCACTGTTCTTATACAACAAAATCACATTTGAGTATGGCCTTATTTTTATGTTTAGCAACATCCTTCTTAATACAGCCAAAATTTAGTTCTGCTTATGAAGAGTATTACTATTTTTCTTAGCAGAGTTATTAACTGTAACGGCTGATTTTTTTTGTGGAGGTGTATCAGTAGGAAAAGCCAGATGACAGGCTCAGTTCCTGGAGCTCATAGTAAGTTCCAGGCAATAGAGTGGTTCTGGGCAAATGTTGAATATGCACTATGACGAACATACACAACAGCACAGTATAAATACATAAAATCAGATCTCACGTCTAGAATTTCTTCACAGATTAAAAAAAAAAAAAGACGAACAGAAAATTACAGCCTCTAGAAATAAAAACTTTACTGAGTAGTAATTCTTAGCAAGTCCAAAGGGCCCTTGGTAAACAGTAGAGATAAAAGCTTCTGCAGGATCCATAACATGCCCAACAAAGCCATAGCACAGTTATATCAGTGTCTAACAACAGACTGTGAGAGTTCTGCAAACAAACACCATATGGAAGAACAGAAATCTGTTATTTAACCTAAAGCTCTCTAATTGCCTGGGGTTTAGATGAAAAGATCTTCCCAGCATCACAGAAATTATTCTTCTGTTGTTGAGCTTCAGAAATCTAACCCTAGGCCTCCCTTCACTGCCAGTGGGACAAGGCAATTCAAAACCTAAATATTCTGACATCTCCTAGAACCAAGTTCTCTCTTAATTACTCATGCGCTTTGGTACTACTGAAAATGAGGATACACTATCAAATGACAGAACATGTTAGGTACTTCCGTTTGGCAAGGAAATCTTTTCACATCAGGCAATGAGGCATGTTCCCAGCTAACTAACATTTTGGATACTTAGGTAAAAGTAATCCAATCCTTTAGATTAGGCACAGTAACTTTTTTTTCTTTTTTTTCTTTTTCTTTTTTTTTCCAAGTAAGAAAAAAGTCCTTTTACCAGCCTGGTGATTGCAGAATACACAATAGCAGAAAGCACACAGCAAGTAGGTTGCTTAGGTACTGACACATTACAAAGGACACTCTCAGTACGTTTTCTTTATCATCGTAAAGAAAACTTCTCCAAATACCTGTCAAGAGTGGGAAGCCTAATCCACTATGACTTAGTCATACTTTCAAATTAAAGGTAGGACGCCACACAGAAAGCAGTAAAAAGAATCACTCTTTTGGTATGTTTTCAGCCTTGGACGAAAAACAACAGATCTTTCCAATTTTCAGGACAGGCTGACATGTCCTTAATGATTAGCAATTTTTCTTAATTCTCCACAGTGAGAACAAAGCTAATTGTAAAAAAAATGAAAAAGAATCTGGTCTAAGATCGCTAGATTTATAGCAGCAGAGGAAAAACAATCTTTCATAATATAGTCACTCACTTAATCAACTGAATTAGAGGCAAATATGTCATGGCATCAGCTTGTCACAATCTCTTCCTACCAATGATGCTACACCAGGAAGGTTAATTCTCCCAGCAAATCAGACAGACCGTATTCCTGTTTCTTTTGGTGACTTTTATATGGCTGAAGCAGGTTCTTCAAAGCTGCTGCACTATGACCTTTTACTTTCAGCAGCTGTCTGCAAAAGGGCTTCAGACAAACAGTTCAGAACCAGGGCATGACATGGAAACAAGACTTCACAGCCTTGGGCTAATGTGGCTCAGCACAGGATAAACAGTTTTTTGTCTATCGTTCAGGATTTATCTCTTTTATGACTCATGTTGAGTAATTGTTTCCACATCCCTTTCTGTCATAAGGGACAGGGAACATGCTTGTTCAAGACAAGAGCTTTACATGGAATTTAGGAGGAACAGGACAAAATCTAGAGCTCTTGCTACTATGGACTGGCTTTGTTGTTCTCCCTCTCACCCTGCCCCTCATTTTTCAGTCCAACAGTCCAAGCTGGTAGCTGACTGTAGAAGAAACAGTCTCTAGGAGGGCTCTGAAATCTGCAGTATGGCTGCTGGCAGTGATAAATGAGAGTTATAATTGATATATCTCATTTCAGTGCATATAAGCAAAATCACACACTGATAACACATAAAGAAAATGGATGAATGCAATCTCATTCTTCATTCAGCAGATAGCAATCTTATTACACTTTTGTTATTGAACATGAAACATAACCTTAGCCTGAGAAAACAGGAATTTAAAATCTTGCCTTCAGAAGTCCTACCAAGAACAAGAGCATTGCACTTACATCATAAGAAAACACACCATGAAGTACAATTCAAGAAGCCAGGGTACCAATAGGATCTTATTTACATGTTCTACTGCTTTATTATGTATTTATATTATGTACCTTGATTAAATCTTATCTCTTGATTCTATTATCATAATATGCCACTTAAAGAAACAAACAATCTCCACCCCCCAATGGGGGAGAGGGCAGGGGGGGAACATAAACCCACAAGAAAAGCATACCAGCAGCATCAAACCACTCGTACTGGAACTACAAGTTCTTCTGGTTCATCAGCCAATACTGAGCTCTGTAGCAAGGGTAGATTTGATGATACATAACAATGCTTTGTGTCAGCATGTGAAAGTCAATCACATACCATTTACAGAGACAGGCAAAAGGAAACATGGCTCAGGGAAGAGCTGGGCACTCCAGGTACAGTCCAGGAGGCACCTGTGAGCCTGATGCCACAGAACAGCTGCAACCTCACTGCAGGTCCAGCTCAGCCTACAGGGAATTCCCAAGTGTCATCTCCCACTAATTGTCCTCTCTGAAACTCTGCTTCTCTACCCAAGCCACAGCATGGTTTTTGTGGCACTCACGTTCACATGCAGTCTGCTAGAAATGGGGATGATGAATATGAAGACATTTAGGATTGGGAAGGAGAAGTATTAGGTCCTTTGGAAAGGAAATGATGGAAGACAGCAACTCTCAACATACACAGTTTTCAGTTTATACAGACATAATCACTCTCTCTACATAACTAAAAAGGCCATGACAAATCCAAGACCTGAAGTAACGCTCCTGCTTTTAGTGATTTTTGGGAGAAAAGCAAATCTACCTAGATAAATTGTCACAGGTTACCCTCCTGTAGTTTTCTGCTGATTACCACACTTGCCGTTATGTTACATGTCCAAACTCAAGCTCAGATGTAGCAGAATATTAACTCAATTATCTAGCAACACCTAGTTTGATCCCCCCCAAATACTACTGAGAAGAGCAAGTGAATCTAAATCTGTGAAAAAAATGAGCTAGGTGGGGAAGGAAGTGAAAACAGTTATTTTTCTCAATCCTTACTATGAGAGCTTCCACTGTATTTACAGATGGGGACATATCCTGATCTTTTAGTGAAAAAAATTGAGAAAAGGAAGCTTCTGAAATAGCCTGACAACTGTTCTGCAATGTACACTTGAGCACTGTGCCCATATAGGTAAGAGATGTTTGCATGTTATTACTGAGTAACCCATACAATATTTCCCATGACATTTGCTCAGCTCAAGTGATTTTGGAGCAAATAATTAAGAGAATGAACAAAGCTTCAGGAATACAAGAATAGTAGGTTAAGAGTCTTACTCCACATAAAAGCAGTTCTGTGTATCTACTTTTTTATCATTTTTCCAGTGTTTTTCCCCAATCTTTTTCTACATTATAGAATTGGCAGCATATGACATTTAGACAATAATTAGTTTTTCAACTAAGTCCAGCAGGTTTTGGTTAGGCAGTTATCCATGTCTAAACTGATGCACTGCAGATGTACAAGTCAGTCTCTTCAATACCTACTTCATTAACAATAAGCTCTTCAGTGTGAAAGTAGAGGACTCGGCTCCCACATAACTATCCAATAAACCATCATGGATTTTCAGAGCTTTCATATGAATGTGGAAATACTATCAGATGTTTTAGGCATGACTTCTTTTCTTGCTACAGTTCTTTTATACATGAGCACCGAGGTACAAGGCATCATCAGTTTAATGAAAGACAGGAAGAAACTATTCTATATCAAAGAGTAGTAAGAGAAAAACAAACAAAGTAAGTACATATGGAAATCAAGAGCAGTCATGGCAAATTTTTCTTCTCACAATAGTCAGAAGTACACTACTTTTTTACATTCCTAAAAAAAAAAAAAAAAATCAAAACCAAAAAGAGAGCGCCTCATTAAAGATACTGTTTCTTCCTCTTGTTTTCCACCTACTTTTTTTTTTTTTTCCTTTTAACAATTTCATATTGGAAAACCATCCCACTTACACTGCAACAGATCTTGTAGGAACTATTTGAATCTGCTTAGACTTCCACTCTTTTTATAGCTAATCTGGTCAAATGATACAAAGAGAAAACCTGACATGATGTAAAAAAGTGAAGAGCATGTATGGAGTTAAGCAGCCTGCCTGTGGAACACGCACAGAGAAGGTATCACCTTCCTTTAGCATATACTTCCTTTTGCTAATACATATGAAATAATAATACAAATCAAATAAGGTTGGTCAGTTTCTGTAACTACAGGCGCATAGTACTGGATAGAGCGTTATCAATTATTTGTCCCTAAGAGATACAAAATGATCCTCTTTAAATGACTTTTATCTCTAACAGAAATTTTAAAAATAACACGCATTCAAAGGAAAAGGAAACAGAGCATATATGATGAGGAAAGTGCTCAGCCTGACAATAGGCTGACAAGATCACAACATCTATCTTCACTTTGAGGGACTTGTAAAGAGAAATTGGAGTGTGTACACTCAATATGTTTTTTGAGTTGATCCCTCTACAAATGTCATGCTCAATTGCAGTAGGTATTTATATCCATTAGTGCTAAGGCACTGCAATGAGCATGCACTGTACATGTTGTTATGCCTGTATGGTGCTACCTATTTTCATCACCCTACTCAGCTTTAGAAACAGTGAATACTTTCTGTGACAAACCAGCTGGATAGACATACACACAGCCCAACTCAGTGACAGCCTCACAAACTGCAAATAAAAAAAGCGTTCTGTTTATTAAAAGATGAGGCTGGAAGTCTCCCTTAAAAAGTGAATTATGGTAATAAAATTTATTGACTTCCTTTTTTCGTTGTTTTTTTTTTTTTTTAAATTTTGGTTTGGTTTGGGTTTTTCTGATTTTTTTACAGGCAACTTCATCGGCCATCCCTTTATGTCCTACAACAATGTTACAATCCCATCTTCTTTTACTTATGATAGTAAAGTTTGACACAATAATAAAAAATATAGTGTTTCAGAAAACAATATTCTTATCAACATCAATCTCCCATTTTTAATGTGATGAATGGAACTGAAGAAAAAGAAAAGCAGCAGTGTAATACACTAGTTGCAAACTATGCAGTTGTAACAATTTTGATGGGTGCTTTCCCTGCTGCTGAGACACTCAGAGGAAAAGTCCTTTTAAAACCTGTGATTATTTTCATTTACTATCCACAGATAGTAAACTACAAAAATACAGCCTAACATTAAGGATGTATTTACATGCTGGGGAATCCATCAAACTCAAACAGAAGTGTAAAGATTCAGGTGGACCCTTGGCACCGAAATACTCCAGAAAAACCCTGGCACCAAATGTTTAAGAATAGATACAATATGGTTAGAAAATGGAACAAATCCAAAGAAACTGTAAAAATATGTGAGAAGATACATATTTACATGTACACAGATTATATGAGCACCATTTTTAAGCAACTGTTAAATGCTAAATGCATTAGGCGCTGGCACTAAATTCCAGCTTCCCACCATTATGTCTTAATCCAAATAACATTAACAGTAAGCATCAAAATACATTCATTCTAGGGTCAGTGAGATAAACGTTACATAGACTAGTAAGTAGTTTTTAATAACTTTGTAATCTTTTTGAGAGCAGACTTTTAAATCAGTAAGTACCATAGTTACTTGGTGTTACTTTATGAAAATGGGTGTATTGTCTCCCTTCCTAGCTCTACCCTTTAGCTGCTACTAAAGTTCTCAGATACATGTCTGATTTCTTCTTGCCTTCTTGAAGGAATTGCATGGGTCTTTGTAATATTAATAACACCCACCTTCCCCACATCCCCCAAAAAGGGGTTTTCTGGAATGCTTACACAGTGATAAAAAAAGAATTTACTAGACTGATTTTGCAGAGACAATACCACAGTTTGGTTCTCAGTGATATGGACACCTTCCTTGCAGATCACATCCTGGCTTTTAGTTCTGTCAGTCTCTAAAGCCTGAGCACCACTTTGTAGCAGCTCTTAGGAGTGACAAAATCTAGCCATTTCGAACTGTCAAAAGCACTGATTTAAAACATTTGAGCACTCAGGTTATGTTTTGTTTCACCTAGAACAAAAAATTAATTTAAAATAAGTTCATCAAGTCCCTTGATTTCTGTAAATTGTTGTGATAAAAATCAATACCAGAGCCTTACTGATTTACTCTTAGAATTGTTTGGTTTTTTTTTTTTTAATATCAGTAAATGCAATGCAAGTTTAGTGGTTGCTCAGGGTTGGTTAATATTGGGCACTCTGAAAACATGCTGAAACCTAAGCTTTGGGGAGACAGACAGGGCAGGGGAAGGAGGAATGTTGTCAATTTAAATACTCTGTGGATATGCACAGCACAGCCATTCTGAGACCTCCAAGCTGTCCTTTCTTTGCCTACCCATTCAGTATCATTAAACTGAACTTACAGACAGCTCATACTTTCATTCGCAACTATTAATACTGGCACCCATTTGTGAATGAAGAGGGACTGGTGTACTAGAGAGAATCTACCGAGCTGTCTCTCTTCTGTTTGGTTTGGTAGTCTCTTTGCTTTTAGAGAAAAGAATGAATGGTTTACGTGGGTGACATTTTTGAGTCTAAAAGTCCAGGTGATTTCAGAGCACACAATGAAACCACAGAGATTGAGAATTATCTACCAAGAAGCTCTGGCCAGTTCAGATCTTGTCACACCCTGCACATGAAACACTGAAAATAAACCGTCTTCTGACCAGTATAGCAGTATGGCACAAGAACAATAAAATTTTAAAAAATTAAAAAAAAAAAATTGAAGACAAAAATAACCCCTCCTATTCCTTAGGAAAAAACTACCCAAAAGACTTGGCTGACATAAGAAGGCAAAAGAGCATTTCCTGCACAGACTTCATAAACCACAGTGGAATATAAAAGAAACTTGTCTCTAACATATTCCCTAAAGCTCACCACCAGACCCAACATTATGGGACCAGTAAGTGACCAACTTAATGATTTTGCTCAGTTGTACCCTAACATCTACAGGATGTTGACACTATTGCACTGTTTATCTTTACTCACAGTGCTGAGTTGTTCTTTAGGCTCAGAATAGAAAACATTACAGATACTGAACAAGGTTTGACTGAGGTTTTAAATGCCGTCATGCCACGATGAATTCCATGGTCTGTGGCATTGCTTTACAATCCAGCTCAGAGGAGAACAAATTCCTGGTTGAGACTTCATAAATACCACTGTTAAAGAAAATGGCTTTAAAATTCCCTACTAACATTAGGCAGCACTGGAATTAACCCCATTCTTAATTTCAGACTATGTCCTACAGCCTTCAAATGAGCTGTGTTTTACATCAAAGGAATTCCCATCTAATGTACAACAATGTGATCATGGGTCAGCGTGGTAAATCTGAACCTTCCACTCTAACCATATTCCTTCTCCTTTGTCAATCCTCAGGTGAGTCCAAACTCTGCTCTGTGCTGAAAATGACCAGCAGCAATGTCCTGAGGTGACAGCTGTCAGTAGCAAAGCTCTCACACCAGTCACCACTGCTAATTAATAGCTCTTCTTTGGACTGTTGATGTATTGAAGTTCAACAGTCGTGACTGGCTTGTTAACAGCTATGAAATCTCAAGCTGGCAACAGAAAATGATTCATTGCAAGGGTGATGAGTAAGTTTTGGTGAATTGCACATTAGTGTTTTCTTTCTCATTTCTCTCCTTTTTTAAAAAAGCAGAACCTTTTATATATTAGCATGCCTTATCATATACATTTTATGAACTTTAAATTCCTATTTTTTGCAGGTGTTTTACAGTAATAGTATTTCTGGACTTACGGAACAGTTTCACTTCAATACTAAAAAAATTAAGAACAAAAATTTTATTATTTTTACAATAATATAGTGGGGAAAAAACCTGAAAATGTTTCAAGCCACTCGACCTATAAAAAAGGTATTGATGTGTATATGATGATGTTTAACACCGCAGTCTCACAATATGAGATCTTTATTAGACAAATGAACTGATACCTATGGCAACTATGATCTGCTAAAGGACAGGAAAGAACAGAACCCCATTTATCCACTGAAGAAGTCCTTTTCTAGTGCTTAACCATGCTCCATCTTAAACCACTGGGATAACAGCACTAACAGTCACAATTCCACCAGGGATTACAGCTCGTTCCAAGCAGGTTTCCGAAGCCAACACTGGCAGAAGCTTGCATTCAGGAACAAACACGCTCAGCTTTGGAAAGGTAGTCAAGTTGGACATCAAATACTGCATTAATTAGCTGATCAGTGAGTAAATAAGACAATTTTCTTCTGCAGTTTTGCTCCTGTGGTCAGCAAAAAGCTTTCAATTATCTGACCTATTGCAAACAAGCAGGCAAGGTCTACTTATTTTTCCTTGGAACCATGTTAGTTTTAATTAAAATTGATGCTATTGTTCCAAAAACTACATACTCTCTAATTTTTCAGGGATAAATGAGGAAAATGGTGGTGATGAGTGGTCTAGGCATTTATGCATTTTTGTATTATTAAGAATTAATCAGGCACTTGTAAAAGATAGGGAAGTGGAAAAGGAGAAATTGGGAGGAGAAGGAGAAAGAAAAGTGGGGGAGACAGAAGGCAATGAAAGCCCTCTCCCAACACAGAAGCACAACAATGAAAACAAACAGGGGTCTTTAGAAGAGAAGTAAAACTAATAAAGGCAGTGGTGGAAGAGCTGTACAAAGGGCAAGTACACCAGCATCAGATAATACAGTGGCAATTAGCCAACACTTTAAAGACAAAAGTCTCATATCAAAAGGAAGAGGATTTAAAAAACATACATTATCTTGCTTCCCAGCCCTCTAGCACCCAGGATATTGACGCTGCAACAAGATCCTGGTGGTGGGATACAGTTCAGCAGGGCCATTTACATCTTATGGGTAAGCAGAGTTGGGGTCTGAGCTAATCAATTATGCAAGCAAGAAAACTCATGTTACTACACACTGCAGCTAGCTTAGATTCAGGAGGAATTCAGAGCAAACATCATCAAGACAACTGTGTACTTCATGGAAGGAGTCTGACAACACAGATCTGCAACTGTGTTTCGCATCCAATTCTACTTCCCATTTTAAAAATACCAGGCAGCAAAGGACAACCAAGTCATAAGCAGGCAGTCTGAAGGGGCACAGGAAAATTTTAACTTCGTCATCTTCTGCTTTTGACTGCCAAATCATAATGCTTAAATTCTTCCTCACTGCAAGGATTTTTTTTTTCTGATTATTATACTGATAACCATTATGAAAATTTATATGTCAAAAGCCTGGAGCAACACTAGACTTCAAGATTATTTCATGCTTAGAAGTTGTTTAACAAAATGCAAAGTGGTCTTCAAAGCATTGTAACTAAATTTTTACTGGAATTCACCAAGATAAGCACTTTATTTTTAAATGTATAATCAAAGCACAGAAAGGAAAGATGAAAACACACATAAAGCCAATCCTCATGGATCAACACCAACTCACATTAGGTTCTTCAGGAATGTAAGATGACTGACAGAGTCTCCTCTGATTTTTGTATTTCACTCACTGGTTTAACTTCAGATTGTACCTCCCTGTCAAGGTTCATGCAGATAATTAGCACTAAGGAAATAATGGCCTTCAAAGTCTGTGTTTACTTTTGTTTTATTCCAACTAAACATAACACTAGGCAAAAGCAGAGGACTCTCCCTCTTCCTTACAGCATTTTTCCTCCTTCCGGTCCCCTTCTCTCCCTCCAAAACCTTCAAACCAGATTCTGAAGTCAGTAGACCCATTAAATAAGTCACTGAGCCTCTGTGCAACACCTCTTCTGAAGAAATTCATTTGCCCTGCTTGCTTAGCTGGAAAGGTGGCTTTTAGTCCATCGCTGCAGGTGCTGCATTGCTCCTTAGTTTTGTGAAGCCAAAGTCCCGACTCCCTTTGAGCAATATTGCTGCCATTTACTGTCATACTCTGACAACCTGGGTGACTTGTCAAAATGTATCCTAGCAGCCCCCAGCCTCAAACCCAAAGTGTTTATGGAAAACTCTGTGGATCTACTTCCCACGAATGAAAGAGTTAATCAAAAAAACTTTTACTAATGCACAACTGAAATTAATGTGAAGTTGTTAACAAAAATAGAAGAGTACAGATGTTGAATTTTAGATCTATTTGGAAGCAACCCACTTTAACACGGTATGGAAGAATGGCAAAGAGGTTCCAACGGGCTTTTCATGTGCCAAGCCTTGAAGTGGTAAGATAATGTATTGTTTCCATTTCCAAAGGATGTAACTTTCTTCAAAAAAACCCAAAACAACAAAAGAAAGCAAAACAAAACAAACAACAACAAAAAAAACCAAACTGTAAAGAAGGAAGGATATGTTCCTTATAAAAAGGGAGGGTTGCATATCTTATTTGCCTTCCTGTGACACCGCTGACATCAACAGCCAAAGCATGACTACATACAAGTGTTTTGGTGTGGTTTTTTCTGCTTCTCCATTAGTTTTATAAGATTGGCTAGGATTTACATGAAAGGTTGTTGATTACCTAAGGCAAATAACATGATCAAATAGATTAAATTAAAAGCAACCAGCCTCAACAAGCAAGATACAGAAGGCGGATTCTATGAATGACATACTCTCTGCTCTACCTGCACACTGTAAATCATCACAGGCTCACTTGACAGTGCCAGGCATAGGCAGAGCAGCACTAAAACGTCGTGAGTCCAAACACTGGGGTTTTTTTCCAAACAATTACACTCCTGGAAGTGGAGAGTGAGGGTGTTTTTTTGCATGAGTCTACCCACCCCCACCCCCTCTTTCACTTGGGGCAAGGCAATTTGACACTGGTTTCTGTAACAAACCTGGTCAGGCAGGATTTCTCACACACCCTGCACAAAAGGCTAACCTCTCACAAAGTACTTATTGGAGATTTACGTCAAGGTTGAGTGAACTGCAGCCAGGGAACTGAGCTCAAAACACTGTGTGAAAGGCTCTGGTGCTAATCACTAAACCAGTGGGTTAGCTGGAGAGGAACTGGAGAGGGGGAAACAAGAAACAAATAAAAAATACTCTTTGTAGTATATCATTTCCGATATTTGGCTACAATACTACCAGGGGAAAAAATTAATCACTTGCAACTGAAAATTTTCTCTAATTATCAAAATACTGAACTAGATATACTGAAAGGAAAAATCAGCTTCTATATTCACTTTTATTCCATATCTCCAATGAAGGAATGACTAGGTGATGCTGTAACTCAGACATTGATCTTAGTTGTTGCTGCTGAAAGAATCAAGAATTTGTATACCACTGTCAGAGGTGAACACTATTAGATAAGCAACCATGTAAGGTGACTGACAAGCAGTGATAGACCTTGTCCAGGCTACGATAGCAGGGCCATGTTAGAACACATTAACTAATTTGTTCTGTCCATCCAGCGTAGACACACCACACTGTTGTGTCTAAGTCTAAACTAATGCACCAGGAGTTGACAGTACAGGTTGCCTTGTGTTCACTGCATTCGAATAACCAGCCAATATTTTCTATCACTGTATCTTTACAGTCTAGGTTCAATGTGTTCTTTACAATTAAAACAGTGTAATACACAACTGGTTCAGCCAAAATGAATTCCAAGAGGAACTCAGATGTTCCACAGACATGCTCTTTGGTCACCATTTATGCAAAAGTTATTTTACATTCATCAGAAAACTTCTTTTCTCATCTGAATAGTGGAAGACATTTAGGAATTCCTTAATAAAATAGGGTAAAAAGGAATATTCTAAACAATAAGTAGACTTTTCATCTTAAATGCTGCAAGTCCTACAGCAAAGCTGTACTGAGATTCAGATATCACAATTTTTGCAAGCTATACACAGCCCACATTCCTTCTAAGAGGCCACAGCAGCTAAACCTCTGACTCAGCAAAAAGCCCTGTTGTTCGCTCTGCAGGTTTAAAATGGATGGGAAGGCAAATCTTATTTCCTACACTGCAATACACTGTTGCACTAAATTTGACCCACTATTTGTTTTGTAAATGTTTTTAAATATTGTTAAAAATGCCATTATTTCATAAAACAGTGTGTTTATCTGTTATGCAGACATCGTATATTAACTTAATTGATCCACTTGCTCAAGTAACTTTATTCCCTGTAATCTATCCTCACACCACACTACAGACGCAACAATACCTGGCATAGCAGCTTTCCTGCTTACTGCAAACTACAGGAGAAAAAACTAACTACTACCTGAGATAATGTTAAAAAAAAAAACACCACCACAAAAATCCACACAGGAATTAATGTATTATTTAAGAAATCCAAAAAGTTACCTTTTTGTAACTGCTGTTATAAAGATGGAAATGTTAAGAAAAACTTTCTTCATATTGCTGCAAGAATCCCAGCTGCTGAGCATTTACTGTTGCCCTGTAAAATTGGGGTGGAGAAATTCCCTTCTGCAATAAAAATGCCCATAAACCCATAAACAAGAGACACATCAGTTCCCTTAAAGAAAAAAAAAGATACCATTAGGACAGCCTTTCATCCTTAGTGTGTCTGAAGGGCTTAAGACACACTTTGCTGCCTAAATATAAACAGCAACATTACCACACTAGTACCCTCAACAAGTTTTAAAGTGACATATGACCAAAGAATTTTGTCAGTGTTTGTTAGTTGTATTGGGAAACACAAAAGAACAAATTGCAAGGCAAAGTTACTGCAGATTGTTCAATGGTGAAGGGGTCAGATCAACTTTTAAAAAGCAGTCAATCATGCTGCTCATCAGCAGTCAATCATGAATCATTTTATTCAAGAATAAAATAATTTTGAAACATCCAGAAATTACCATCTGCCCGTATCTGGAAAATTCAACATGATGGGGTCTCATTGGAGATGGTGATCATTTTCCATGTAACTAGGTTCTTTGTAGTATTATGAGGGTTCTGCTCCATTACTCACTTGTGGGTTTTTTAGTTCATAGACTTCTTATGACCATGAACCAATCCTTAACATCTCTAGTTTCTATGCACAGCTTTGCATGCTCTCCTGGCACAGCACCTATCTCAACATCCTTGAGAGCTCTCCCTTGTAAAAACCCTGCCTGTTTGCTTATGCCCGGTGCAGAATGAAGACAAGACATTTCTTTTGTAAGCACCTCAAAATACAGGTGGTTTTGTTTGTTTAGTCTTTGAATGATTAGTGCTTGGGGGCTGGATAAGCTTAGGAGATCTTTGAACAGAAAGTAGTGTAGAAAGGTGTTATGGACTTGTAACAGAGGATTTAGAAGAGTCTGTAATGGACATTAAGGGCTGGCTGCTCATTTTTCTTTGATCATCTTCAGGCAAACTTTGGCATTTTGTAGAGTTAACTCACTCAAAACCAGTTCTTTATATTAGCATACCTGAGTGGGAAATTATCTAGAGCAACTTTGACTTGCATATTTGAATTTACTCACCTGCTTTTTGCCTGTAGGACACCAGACTTCCCCCAAATGTAACACACAGAGAATTACAGGGGTTTGTTAATACCACCCATCTTCAGTCATCTAATTAAGAAAGTGATCTGTTCAGGCGTCCTAAACTGTTAGTCAAGGTAAAGAGAAATTATTTGAGAAGGCAGATGTGCTCCTGTTTCAATTTGCAATCTAGAAGTACCTCTCTTTATTCATTGTGGAAGGAGCCCAAGAAAACTACCTTTCTTACTTAGGTATCTCATTTAGGTTCCTATTAGGTGATAGAAAGATTCCTGTATTCTCATACCTCCAGCTCAAAAATTTTGCATTCTTGACTCCACTCCGTACATACAAAAGGTTACTGACTCATAAGAACACAGTTTTGGAGCTTTTTTATCCTTTCTTTTTGAAGAACTTTATTTTTTTCAGTAGTTGTCCATGCCCATCACTTAATCACTTAACCCAACTAGTAAGACTACAAAAACCTGGTTTCAAAATACAAAATTAAGAGCATATACTATGCACACAGTTTGCAGAAATTCATCCTAAGTATCCCAGCAACTGCAAGGTGCAGGTCATCTACATGAGGTGATGAAAAAGGACAGGGGCTGAATATGAATGGAGAAACCCACACACAACTGACAGTGGTAGAGGAGGAGGAGAGCAATCAAGACATGGCTTAGTAAAGCAGTGAAAGGCCTGTAAGATTTAAATACTTTGTTCAATTCCCAAACCAGATACTTCCGTTCTTGCTTACTCTAAGCATATATGATTTGCACAGCCCTCATGTATAAGAGAATCACTTTCACATGTACAGAAGGGAAAAATCATTTAACAACTGGTAACCCTGCACACTTTACTCACATGAAATATGCTACACCGTGGCCTTTTATTGCTGCTCTATTCCTATAACCTGTTAGATACATCAAAGTACCTGATCCAGGAAGATCATTCCTACCAATGATAGTCAGAAAAAAACATGATAAACTGTCTTCCAGTTCTTGAATTCCATAATGGTGCTCCATGTCTTCATTTCTCAGTCGCTGTTTCAAATAAACACTGCCGAATGATTAACAGGAACCACCAAGAACATTAGGTCAGAGTCTGCCTTTCTGGATTGAAACATCTGACAAATGCATAGAGGGTAGAAAAATCACTGATAATTACTTAAGGACTCCAATAACTTAAAGGGGATGTTAGCAGAATATTTACTGCACTTTGGGATGGATTTCACAGAATCAAAAGGAACAAAGGCATGTACACCACAAATGAGAGGTATAAATAGAGAAATAAAGCAATAAAGACTTGTTTGAGATGCAAGAGAATCTTACTGTAAAACTTTGGACAAAGCCTCTTGGGCCACTTCACCTAGTTAATTCTTTGACTTATCAAAGACATGCTTTCTCTTCAGATCACTTATTCCCTTATCTGTCCTGGCTCTTTTAGCATGGGTTTTCCTGACTTTTTAGTAGTTAGCCCAAGCAAGAGGATACACTCATTTTTCATATATACACACACCTCATGTACGGAAGGAATTAACCCCAGTTTTATCCAAGTAAGCTCTTTAAGTTTTCCTTTCCATCATAGTCCCTTTTGCTACTTCACAAATGCCCTTTCATTCCCTCTGATTTTACTTTTATCTTACAAAGCCATCGATCTAGCATGTCTTACAGCTCTATACAAGGACTGACTAGTACTGAAAATACAGCTTTCATCTTCAACAGCCTTACACTATTCCCTTTTTAAAGAAATGTCACTCTTGTGATTTAGATACATACATAAAACAAGAAAAATAAAACTATTAATAAATAAATAATTATTCCATGAAATAATGTTGTAAGTTTTAGCTAAACCTCTCCCTTGCCTTCTTGATTAAAACCATATTAATATTTCCTATTAACTGACAAATTATGTTTCGGAGACAGAAGAGCCATTAACTGCAGATCTGCCAAAATTTTGCTTCCTACCTCCAGTGATAAGGCTGCCATTCAGACAAAGCAGAAGCAGGCACTCCTTTTATTTTTAGCACCTCCTGTAATTGCTGTGTGGTGGTGTAAGTGTCTAGGCTTCCTTCATAGTTACTGGAGATAAAGCCAATACAATGAGTGGCCAACAATATACAGTCCTCTCACTATATAGAAATATTTTTTTTGGATTTGGTAACTCACTTTTTGTACCTCACAACTGTGTTGCTTAAATTTGTATTGGCTCCAAGAATCCTAGACAGATAACTCAGGCACAGACACTTCCATCACAATTAGATGAGACAAGTCCCACCCTGAAAAGTCCATGAGATGGAGTAACTTCAGAAAGGATCCACAAGATCTAGGAATCATTTCCTAGAGCAGGAGTCACAGTCAATGTGAAAACTCTCATTTATTTCACTGAAATTAGGTCCAGGTGAAATGAGGTAATAAAATAATACGGGGCAACAGACCCAGAGAGAAACCACTGCTTTTGACTGGGAGACTCTGGAATGGCACCTGCATTGCACATGGGGAAAAAACTGAGGGCTTTTCTGTAATATGTAAATGTAAGAGTGATTGAAAATGACATTCAAAGCTAATGCCTTGCTTCAGTTTAGGACTACAAATTTATTCTGCCTTTTTATTTCGTTAAAATGTTCTATGCCTGAAAGCAAGTTTCTGGATTTCTGAACACTACAGCAGATTTCATGTTCTGAACGTGTACAGCCTTTCTAAATTCATATTTCACCTTAAATTTCCATGTATGTCAAACACAAGGTGTTAGGCACACTCAGTGCAGTTCTCTGCACACACATGGCCCTGTTCTGGCTTTTACCTTCCAACAGCGAACCTGCCATCTGCAGTGAAAGCCCTGTCTTGTAAATGCAATTTATAGTTCCTGGGCCATGTTCAGACAGCTTCCTTAGAGGACTCCATCTGTTTTGAAGCTCTGATATGCCTTTTTTCCCTGCTCCTATCGTTACTCTCTTTTTCCCAGTAACTTCATAACTCTCTTAATATGACCTTTCTATTTCTTTTATAGTCTCAATGCCACAGAGCCCTTTGGGTTACCAATGTTAATGTTGGTTAAAAAACAACCAACATTACCAGTGGTAATGTTGATTAAAAAATTTCAACATTCACACAGAAAAATAATCCTTGCCATCTAAAAAGCCAAATCAAATTTTGTTCTTAAACAATCTAATTTAGTATTTCAACAAAAATGGGACCTTTTTTTTTTTTTACAGGTTTGCACTGGCACAATGTCATCATATTTCAGGTATTTTCATTCCCAGTGTTATTAAAGAAGAGTAACTTTAATATTTCAAGAGTTTCTCTTAGATAGGTTGACATTCTGCACATACTAAAAAGAGAGTGAAATATCTGTGCTGGTCATGGTAAAGTTCTCCAGAAAATCTTAAGAGAGGAGAAAAGGCACACATTTTGACTTTCTCTTTGCAAATGCCATTTATTTTAACATGTTTCCATAACACTTTCATATCTAGAAGTTAATGTAAAAAGTAATACTATCGGGTGGTTAAACAGATGGTTTTTTTCAAGTCACCAAGTTTGCATAAGGCTTCTAATTTTGATGATACAGATTTATAAAGCATGTTTAAAATTTTGTTCATTATTTAAATAGTTCAGAAAGAAGAATTGGGAGGTTGAAGTGTTTGATCACTCAATGACAGCTATTGAAAACAACTCTTGCTTTACAACTGGGATATAACTTAGAAACCAAGAGCCATGGAAGCACTTTTGACAACAGCAAGATAATGAATGCAGTTCCATTTCAAAAAATCCTACAGAAAAATCCATACTCTTTTAGTCTGTCCTGACTATGGATACTATCAGTACTTTGAAAACTCGGCTGGTCTCCAGATGGAGTCTTCCTCAGGTTCAGCAGGAAAACAGAGCAGTAGCAGCAGCACAAGTATGATTTAGTGAAGGCACTGGTAGGCACATTCAAAAAAATGGGGCATGTAATTTCTATTTAGACACTTGAATAACAAGTGTGAAGTAGACTTAAGTGCTAAAGGTCATCTGAATCCACTGACAGCAATCTACAGTCTGCAAATGTGTCAGACAACTGGTTAGCTTTTCCTCCGTGTAAAAATGGCTTTTACACCTACAGAAGGATCACAGCAGCTTGACCTGAGAGCTATGACTTCACCCTTTAAAAACTGAAAAAATAAATAGCATTTACTCTCCAGGATTTGTTAAAGCAATGATGAACAGGATCCTCAAGAGGATAAGGTTAAAGTGGGCAAAGCACAAACCATCCCAAATATCCTTCCCGTTACTGCTATGTTTCCGCTAGCTGCGTGTGTCTCTACAGCCTCTTATCTGAACTACGTAGGCTCACTCATATAAATACAGCATATGTTACGTATCTATAGTCAGGGGGGTTTGTATAACTTATGGGTATATTCTAGGTTTATACAGAGCTGGGAATACCACACTCTCATGCCTTTGCACAGTACAAAACAAAATTTAAGACCACGAGGAATTGGTCAGGCTGAAATATCCTTTCTGACATTTCACAAAGGGCAAATGCAACTGTTAAGTTTTTCTTTCTCCATCTAGAGAGATATTATAAATTTATTTGAGAAGGCACAGACTAATCTCTAGCATACACCCTCAATTCAATCCATCCCCTCTCTCCTTTGACACTGACTATGGACTTTATAGTCATTTCAGTAAGTTTACATTTTTTCTCAGTTATTTCTAACAAACCACACTTACATGGCAAGGAGATGAAAGGTTGAGCAAGAGTCTCAGGGCTCATGAGTAAAGTCTCTAACAAGGCACAGCTGATCTACAGACAGACAGACAAAGATATCAACCATGTGTTGAAAATAAACAGTTGCAGTCAATTGTCTTGTGCTAGGAAGTAGGGAATAGTGTGCTGGCAATATCTGAGCAGTGAGAATGATGCTGCCACTTCCCTGGACCTGCATTAGTCTGGTGATGGGAGTATGTTGTTTATACAGTCACAGTTCTAATGTCTATCTGCTGTTCTAACCATCTTGACCTGACATGAATGGTTTTGAAACCATTTGTTCTCGTCAGAAGTGTGATAGCATCACAGGAAGGCAAACTGGTCTGCAAAATAACAGCTCTGAGGAACAAGAGATATGTCTATAGTAGACATATAAAATTTCAGCTATTTTTATAAACCTTTCTGCTTTCTAACTGCCTCATATCCAGTATTTCCAAAGCAACATTCATAAATCTCGGTGTTCTTTGGAAGCTACTGTGTAATAAAAGTTTGTATCTACAGAAGCGCAAAATATAGTTTTGCCCCAAATCATACAGCTGAAGAGAAGGGATTTGGCTCCTCCTACCCCATCAATCATCCCCTCAACCTCCTGCTGAGGCGGTCTAATGAGCTACATCATGGAGTTACAAACATTAATCTGTGAAGAGCTATTTAATACCCTGAGGTGAATACGCTCATCAACAGCAAGTTTACCAGTTTCTGGTAGGTAACACCAGACTAAATATCTGATATCCTCCTGATTATTGTGAAGCAGTATCTCTTCAGCAGTAATTTGACTCTGTTGCTGTAGTAAAAATACTGTAAATGCCCATATTTTATAAAGTCCACTGCATGTTTCAAAGCATTTTATAACCATTGGAATCGTCAAGTACCATACAGTATGGTAAGTCTTCTTAAAAAAAAAAAACAACAACAAAACTTTGAAAGGATAAAAATATTTTAGATGTATATTTCCGAATCTGTGTTGTAAATATTAAAATTACAAGCAGGAAAATGTTTTCAATTAAATGAAACCAGAACAAAAACCAAGGGGTCCATCAGATGCAGAGTGGATCTAGAGTAAGTGAGAACATAGCATAGAAACACAGCACAGAAACAGACTTCACATACTGTATGCACCTTAAGCCATAAGAAACAGCAGGGAGATGTTTTGCAAGCAGTCAACCATATAGTAATGTGTAGTAATAAGTGGTTGTACTTGTTGTGGCTTAAGGCCTTCCATAAGCCCTCACAGGACCATTTACCTAAGCCGTTCCTTTGTCAAAACTATCTGAATTTTCCTTTTACTTTGCAGACTTCTTGCTGTTACAGCTACCAGTTCCTACGTGTATATCTGCAACAAATGTCCATTGGATAAGATGTTCCTACTGTTGCAATAACTTTCTGCAAATATCAATTCCAAATGTAAAATGGTAGTTAACTCTAGGTCATTGAAGATTTGTTATTTATAGAATTGTTTAGCTTTTTTCAAATGAACCCACACAGAATCATGCTGAGAAAAGAGAAGGTTTCTGCATTGTTCATAGATTTTGCGTGTCATTACAAGGAACAGCAATTTTAAGAAAAACATAGATATTTGCAAAAGAGAAAACAGTATATTGGAGAATTAGGGATTTTGCATATTACTTTCTCTTAAAGCACATATAGAAACTCTTTGGTACATTTTGACAATTAATAATCCAACTGCAGCAGAAAAAAATGGGCTTATCTTATTAAAGAAAATCAACAGTTCAGTAACATTTTTTATGAAGACCTAACCCATGTTTAAGAACATAGCTTGTGAATATTTTTAGCACTATCTGTTCAAAACAGATTAATGAAATCAATGAAAAAAAAAGTACTTGTCAATATGAAAAAAAGTTACAGAGAACTTAGGGCTGAAAGCCGTATTTATTATTATTCAGCTAATCAAGGTTCCATGTATTTCAGCACTGATTGAGACTGTATTTTATTACCCATGAAAGCAGTATGCCTACTGAGAAGCTACTGCATTTTGTACTTGCTATGTCTCTTTTAAACAGATAAGCTCTAAATCCTTCATGAAAATGAACAAACCTATAGGAAGAATCAACTAAAAGAACAAATACTTAAACTTCCATTATGGACTTATTATTTCCAGAGATAACGAAGGCCTATGTGAAATAGCTATCCCCAGCATAGCTAAGCCTTGGAAAAAATCTGGAGGTCAAACTCTGGACCTGCAGAAGTTGTTAGGGCTGGTAAGAGAAGACTGACAGACAATAATCCAGAAAAGTTTAAGTACCCCTTTTTCCCTACCCAGAAAAGTTTTGACAGATTTGTTTGTTTTTATGTTGGGAATTGCATTGTTTTTCCTGGAGTTTCAGGAGGAAAGGGGAAATTTTGACTAAGAGGAAATATAATTAACCCTTGCTAGTAACATTAAAGGTTTTTTTCTTTTTATAAGCAAAAGAATATGCTGATTCCTGTTTCACACAATAAGAAGCACGGTTATCAATTCATTTTTAAGATTTAAAGTGGGTTATTTTCTAATAACATTATTTATAGGCTCAAATCATTACAGTTATTTGGGAAATTAAAAAAAATCATCATTATGAGATTGAAAGCAGATTCAGGTCAATGCAGTGTAACACTTTACATAGCAATCAATAAAAATGTCAATACAAACAATTACTAAAGGCACCATATGACATTCCAATGGGGGAGAGGGAGGGAATTCTTCATTTTCTACTTAAGATGCCTTGCTTCTTTTATCAGCAGATGGCAAACAAATTACTAGTTCAATCCATATGTCTGTATCTGATAGACAGTGTTTTACAAGTCTGAAATTAGTTCGAAACATTTTGAAGTTGGCCAGACTACAGAGGAAAACAGGATAACTTTCTCTATTAATGAAAAGTTGGTTTTGTCATAACAAATACTTCCACAAGCTACTACCCATCCAGACTCATTCAGTCGCTAATGGAATTGTACCCAAAGACATAATCTGTGTTTAACAGACTAACAATTTGTAGTATCACCCATTGTGTTCTTCTGCTGTGCTCCAACATGTCTCCTTCCACTAGCTGAGGTTTACTAAGTGGTGCTGATGAAAGCAAGCAAGGCCATGAGAATGTTTTTGGTCGGAAGGGTATCAGATTGCGAGGGCCGTTTGTGTGCAGGCATTCCAGAACAAACCTGTCAGAGCAGAGCCTGCAGACCAGCACTCTGGCTCCAACGGCACAGCACTGATGCTGAGAAGAAGACTGAGACATTTTTGCTTAATCTCTCCCCATCAGAAAGCCTCCATGTGCAATGCAGACAATGTATATTTTAGGAAAGGCAGATCAGAAAGCCTAGACAGTTTTTATAAAAAAATGAATGGTTTGGTAAATGTCTTTCAAAAGACAGCTCTAAATCTGGAGAATTTTAATGACTTGTATTATAGCAAACTGTGAGTTCCACAGAAGATTGAGGGGGGAGAGAGAGCCAAACCAAGCTAAAGAAGACAAGGAAAGTGGTTTGAGTGAACTTTCTTTGCAACCTGGCCAAGCAAAGAGGGAAGCAGACCTATACTGATAAAAACAGCTGACAGCAGGGGTCTACAGGCATTCACAGCCAGACAGAACACCAGGCACATCCAGCAGCTCTCCAGGCACTTGGGAGCCCTTTGGTGTGGACTACTGGATGGAGTTCCAGTTCATTTCCCAGTGCTTACAAAACTTAATTTCTTTGCCAAGGACTTACAGATTTCTCAGCTCAAGTGCTTTTAAAAATGTTCTTTCCTTCCAACAGTGATGTACCTGGGGGACTGGTATCCAAAATGGCTTATGCTTCACCTCTTAAGGAGGGTATCACTAAGAAAACCCTCAAATACTTTTACCAATGATTATGGTTTGACTCCAAAGTGTCCATTTGCTCACTGAAATAATACATGTCAGGAAAAGTTTTCTCTACACCAATGCCATCTTGGGGCAGTGAAGTTGAATGCAACACCTCTCCTGAGATACACGAAGTTGGTCACGAGGATTGATTAAAATGTGAGGAGTTGCTTATACCAAGAAACTGAGGGTCCAAGTTTAACAGATATCAACTGTCCTCTTAATTTTTTGAAGTCCCTACATCACACATGATAGTTGTTATGGAGAACCACTGCAAAGACCTCTACTCTTCAACCATTTAGCTTGCTATTAGAAGGCAAAGGCAAATCAATTAAGTGATGATTAAGACTACAGTCTTAAAGGCATGAAAGATATATTTAAAACTTCTGCTAACCAGAACATAATTTTCTGTAATGGAAAAATCAGTAAAGTTGTAACACATTCTTTGCTTTAAAAATTATTAATATTTGTCCTACAAACCATTTTGCTAAATAATTACAGAAATGTTTTCAGTTGAAAACCTTTTTTCACTCTTAATTTAAATATAAATCTATTTTTAAAAATTTAATTCTAATTTTTAACCTAATTTACAATTAGTAAACATACACATGTATGTACACAAACATGCGTAGGTGCCAAGATATTTATGAGCCTTGAAGCCTACAAGATTTTAATCAGGTTTTCCATTAACTCTCCCCACCCTTCAAGCTCTGAATAAAGTAGGGTTTAGGAGAATTTTAAACAAAAGGAAATATTTAAGTTTCTAGCACACCTCAGTCAAATATAAATGTGTTTCAGTAATATACTAGCAGGTACTGTGCTGTCAGTGGAAAGCTTTACAGATGTTTTGTCTTCTTTATCAGCTGCAGGGAGTAATGTCAAAATAATCACCACAGATGAGTCTTTAACTGAATTGTGAAGAAAACACTTTTCTCAAAAACAGGTTGACTAAATTTATTCTGCACCGTAAGAACTTTTAAACAGGTCTGGAATACATCCATTTTGGGTTGGAAGAAGAGCTGCCATGAAACGTTGAAAAAATATAAAATACGACTCAGTATTTTCTAACTCAAAAGCATAAATCCATGAACATTAAAGCAGTTACTATCAGAAAAAAAAACCCTCATAAACATGTAAAGATATTATTCTCCGTATGTCTTATAAAGGGGATAATAGCAGTATATTAAGTTTTGCTTTGATTTGTAAGCTTTAACCTTGTGGTGTTTGCCCTACAGCCTTTTAGTCATGTACAGACTGGAGTAGTGAGAGCTTTGAAGTGCCCAACTTCCAGTGAAGTTACTAACATTTTTTAATAAGTCTTAAGAGGTCTGTGTGTGATTTACTGTAATTTCAGAACAAGCTCCGAAATTCACACTAACTTGGAAAGAATGGGAGAGTCATTTGAGCACATTATCAATGTTGGGGCATGGGGGGAGAGAGGCATGAAAATAATCTGGAACGTGATCAAGTCAAATTCAAAATACTGTGTATATAAATGATGATACTGAGAACTTTGAGGGCAACAAGACAGTTTTGTATAGATGAGATCTTTTTTTTTTTGCAACCAGTAAGTATAGTTTAAGTGATTCACAGCCAATTTTTATAATTGCAATGGAGCAGCTGTGATTAAACTCTATTTGTAGCATCATAATAAATTTGCCCCCCACCTACTAAAATTAGTTCTAAGCATCCAAAATTCCCATTTGAACATCTGACTGAACAAAACAGGCATTGCTACATGCCAAAAACTGGAGGAAATAGACCTAAAATATGCCATTTTCTCACCAGAAATTGTAGGCTCCCAGAATAACATGTGAATTAAAACTCATTTCAAGCTTGTTTGCATTGCTCCTCATTCCCATTCATAGCAAATTTCTTGACAAATGTTCTGATTATTTCTCTTTTTTCCTCACTTTTTTTAAATTTAGACACAATTTTCAAATCACACACAGTCTTGCAAGGAGAAACAGCTGATAGTATAACCCATCTGAAAATGGAGAGGGTGGAATTTTACTCTCAGCAAGTGCTGGAAGCAACTTACACGATTAAAGACTGCATTGTAAGCCATCGTTAAAAGACTTCTTCCAATAAGTGAAAATGTTCAGTTTGCTACCATACACATCAGAGGCACATAAACCAAAATGAGGTCAAAGTCAACCAAGAAATGCAAATGTCTCACTCCAAAATTCCTGCTTTCCCTTCCCGCCCCCTCCCCTCCCCCTGGCTGAAGGAAAGAATTAAAATTTTAACAAAGTTAAAATTAAAAATCTGGTTTTTCAGTTTTCCTCTTTCATTGGTATTCTTGACAAAGTTTGCATCATCACACTCAGAGAAGATAACCAGCAATATTGATGCCGGATGCCTATGAATCAGGCTCTTCTTGGTGTGACTATCATAGTACTGTTGCAAAATAGAGTTTAACACATCTCTCTTCACTCTTGCCCTTTTAGATGGGAAATTCCCTTTTTACAGACAGAATTAGGAAATGAATGCCTAGAGCAGCCAAGAAAACATAGGGAATTAACCATCTCACTAGGACAAACATGATTCACCAACCTGAGATTTGAAAATCTCAGGCAGTCCAGGGATACACAAACTCAGCAAAGATTTCCAAGGCTGTTCACAAGCTGCCTGCAAAGTGCTGCACAACCTGAGCTGCCACTACTCCATTTGTTTCAGAAACCTAATACTGTACACAATGCAAAAAAAATATTCCTCCTCTCATCTTTATGCTAAAAAATATATCCTATTTGAACTCCAAATAAAGTAATATGCAACAGGAATACATGTATTTATGGATTTATATTACATATACATATGATTATATCACTACAACAAAGACTGTAAGATTTTATATATATATATATATGCCGCTAAAATAAATGCTTAGAGAAACATCAGCAAGAACCATTTAGCCCTTATAAATCCTCATTTTAAAAACAGAACTTGGTTGAAGAAGTAAATTAATTACATTAAGCAGGAAATTGTTCCCTAAATCAACTGGGCTACATTAGAGACCTGAAAATTAAGACTAGTTCCAAGGTGACCATATGCTTATTCTGAGGAGTGCCAAGGTAACAAAGACATTCCAGAAAACCTTTTTCATATCTTACATACACACTAACACATATATATGTATATTTCTGTTTCAGCACACATCTGTTCATCTAACAGCTATTTTTCATAGTTGTTGTTTTTAACTGGCTGTATTATCAGCTTGAGATACCCCCATGACAAAAATCATAGCACGTATGTGCACTGTTTATTCATAAACCTCTTTATAAATCCTTACCATTTTGAATTTGTTCGGAAGTGGATAGCATCTGGATTCCTTCAAATCAATTATAATTACAATGTTCCCTTCTTAGTCCAATAAATTAAACATTTATTTCCTGTCTATCATAAGATCCATCCTCTAAAAGTGTATTTATTATTTCTTTTAATTGCCAAATACATCTAGAGGATCATCTGAAATTCAGTACAGAAAGCAACTCTGTGCTCCCAGATGCTAGAGGTATCTTCACATAGATTTTCACTGTTCAGCACCATGGTACTTCAGGCAAAAATAGAATTATGTACAATCCTTGCCTGCATTCATCTGTGAAATTTAATTTTCCATTGAAAATCTACATGTTAGCAGCAAGTTCTGTCCTCAAGCATGAATGTGTGTTTCTTATTGGATCCAGTTTGGCAAAGATTATTCTTAGTTTCTAAATACAATTGAAGCTTCCATTTCACTTCAGGTATATATCTACTGCTAAGTATTATTGGCAATAAAGAATAATAATAGGGTTGTGTAATGGTTATAGTTGCACTTAACTTTTCAAAGCTTTGGTAAAGCTCAACTAATACTTTAATTTAGTCATCATGCAAGAAGCTGCATTTACTTACTTCCTATTTTAAACAAGGCTCCCCACTGACAGTTCTCTGAACTGTTTGGACTGGAGGGAGCTGCTGCTGCACTGTTTGCCTTTGCAGTGCTCACAGCTGCGCCCCACACATGGCTGTTTTAACCAACTTGCAGCCACTGTCAGCACAATTTAAAATTTAAAAAAACCATCAGGACGTATTTGAAGACGGTAAAAACAGTATCTGCTAACCATGTCAGTCATGCCTACAATAAAAGCATTGTCTCACTGCATGTGCCCGGTTCGGGGCAAGAGGCACGGGGCTGTGGGACTGGGCCGGTCCCAGTGCCAACAAGGGCGGCTCCGCGGCACAGAGGGGCTGAGCCGGGAGGGAGAGCTACAGGCCCCAGCCCGGGGCGAGGGAGGCCTGGCTTGACCTGCAGGGCACTGAAGGCTCCTGTTCGGGCCAGGGGACAGTGTCAGGGGCCCGCTCTGTGCCCAAACCCCGATCTAGGCCAGAGCAGTGGGGGCGGCCAAGGAGCAGTGTGCCGAGGAACCGAGGATACTCCCACCCTCGTGCCGAGCCCGATACTGCCTTTCCCTATGGCAGTGATGGCACAGAGCAGCTGCCGCACGCATCAGATTATCTTCACCCAGCAAACCCAGCCCAGGTGCAGGCATGTGGCATCCAGGTCAAAACAGTGCACGGACCCTTCTCACTCTCACCAGAGAGTGCAAATACCAGACCAGAGAGAGCAAAAGAGAGCTCCTGCCACCTGAATCAGGAAGGGGCATATAAAAATGAGCTCATTTCATGTGACACTGATTGTCAATCTGTTTTGGCCCCTCGGTTCAACACAAGAAAGCACTCTTTCATTCTCATCTGCTTTACAAACTCATCTATCCAAATGCAGCAGCTTGTTTTAAATCAAGAATTATCTCAATTCTCCCTCCTTGAATCATTGTTATTGATCATAGTGACTTCAATAAATCCTGCAGCTTACCCAACGGCCTGGGGGCCCTTACCCATCTCCCCAGCCCTTTGTTCCACATACTGATTCATCTTTTCATCAAGGATTTTGACGTAGCTGCTGCCCTTTCGCATTATTACTGTGCCCCACCCAAATAATGATTTTATCACTTACTTCTCTTCCAAACCACATTTCGTAAAAGGGAGACCAAAAAAAAAAAAAAAAAAAAAAA
>VZTE01004640.1:546654-616400 GCA_013397775.1 Eulacestoma nigropectus | reverse complement strand
AAAAAAAAAAAAAAAGAAGAAAAAGAAAAAGCCCTATGCCCTGCTGGGTGGGTAAACATGGATGAGGTGGGGTTGTCTCACCACATGACAGACACACCCCACACAAAAACCAGAAACATGCCTTTCATTGGGCAGGTTAACATTTTTCTGAAAGTTACTTTCTAGTCCTATCTGATCATTGTCAGGATGAGTAATGCAAAACATTCAATTTCTTGTGGGTTTGGTTCCAGTAGTTATTAAAAGCAGCCAAGTACATGTTTGTTTCTAAACTACTTGAAAACCTTCAAAAAGTTACTTTAGCTTCGTTCCTGAGCCCTTCACCAGCATGTAAGATTTTACCTGCCTTAGTTCTGCATGGTAAACACAAAGCTTCAAAACCATTTGTCTTCAAGTACTAACTTTATTTTCTCATTTTCCTTGTTGAAGGATTCTTGCCATTTTCCAGGATGTAGTAAAATGTAAAGAAGTAGCCCACTGACTCCCCAGGCAGAGACTTGTGGAAACAGGTGCTTTAAAATCAAATGAAAGACTTTGTTAGTTCTCTGACCTGCCAGAGCTCCGTGCATTAGTAACACACAGTGCCTGCTGAGTTTCCCTCAGCTAATTAAAGGACCCGTATGGCAATGAATGGCCTTGACTATAAATACTTCCTGAAAGATCTCTAACAGAGTCAGAGGAAATGGGAAAAAAATGAGATGCAGCTACAGAGAAACTATTTCAGATGTTTCTTGTTTAAAGGGCTGCTTTTTCTTTCCTAAAGTTGCTTAGGGATGAGATGCAGTATCCAAGACTTCCACCAACTTAAATGCAAGAAGTGTGATACAATTATATGCATTAAATTTAATTCTGTAGATATACCATTAAGATGGTGCTATGAGAAGGTGGTTGGAAATTGGACACAATGCCAAAGAACACAAAAACTTCCGCCTGTCACCCTGGAATGGCCACTGAAAAATCACATTTAAACTAAGATCCCACTCTGTGTGCTTGGACTTTCTCATGCTGCTTCTTGTGCTCCCACTTAAGGCAGCAGCAGCAATATTTCTACCAATATCAGAGAGGCAGGTTTTACCTCAAATGTATGTTATCCTTCTGGCCAAGAATTTTATGTGCTTAGAGAAGTCTTTTGGAAATCACAAAGGACAGCTCAGCATTTCCACTGTTTCGTAGCTATTTGGCATCCAGCTCTGTGGATAACAGGAGTCAGTACTTGATAATAGGAGAAATGATGTTTTGCCACTAGGAATTGTGTCTGATATTTACTGCACTGATATTAAATCAATTAGAGGTAGATTTAGTACTCCCATACCAATGCTTATTTTAAAATTAACTCTGTCAATCACCCACATTGGAGAATGCAAAACAGGGAGAGGGGAAATAACTTTTTCTAATTTCCTGTGTCCCCCAAATTTAAAGCCATATGACCAGCTTTAGCCAGAACAGCATATGAAATACCAGAAGTGCAAATATCACAGACAAAAAAACCAAAAAACTTCTTCTCAAAATAAACAAAAACTTTTTTCAAATGCTGTGATTTCCTGTAGTGTGTAAACAGCCTGATCATTATGGTGCAGAATAATCTCAGTATAACAGAAGAGTCAATTTTATCCTTTGCCCCATATAAAAAGCTCATAGCTAAGGTTAACATAACCTCAGTTAGATATTTAATGTTACAGCCTGCACTATACCTTTGCTAAAAAACCACACTACTGCTGCAATAATGTAACAATCTCTCTCTCTTTGATGGTACACAAATCCTTCATGAACTATGATTAATACACAAAGTATTCTCCTTGCTGTCTGCAGGTCCATGTGGCCCCACAGGACAGACACACTGACCTGTGTTATTCTGCATCTCCATTGGCTAAATTATGATTTCTATACCAACACCTCTAGGTGGGCTAACTAGGTCTGTGTACAGGTTTGAAGGCTCAGGCTACAATTCCCCATTTTGTGGCAAACTTTATTCTGCAGTGTCCATACACACCAAAACAGGACACTTAATTTAAAATCAGTTTAGCAAAAAGTTCTGCTGTCCAAGACCTGCGCTGTCAAAGCATTAAACAATCTGCCTGGCCTGGAATCTGCTGGCTGCCAATGTGCTACCCAAAAAAAGGAACATTTTTGCATCTCAATAGACCCTCCAGTATCAACAAATCTTTAAACTAGAAAATCAGCTACTCTAAGGAAGAGCAGAAATAATGTCCACATTGTACCACGGTGAGGTACAGTTTTGGTAATTCCCATTTGCAAAACATACCAATTCCCTGTACGTACAGCTGCTGGAAATATTTTAATAAGAAAAACAAATTAAAGCTAGTCACAGAAGTGTACCAAGCCCCCGAGAAAGATTCTGTTACACACACAAAGCTTGGAAGCATTCTCAGGGAAAAAGGTGCATCCAATGCACATATGTGTTTGCACCATCTCCAGCTACCAAAAGGTCACAAGCAATTCAGTCTTTTAGCTTCTAAAAATGAAAGAAATCTTACCCCAATGACTCCCACAAATAATCTACTGTAGCACAGAGTCTGGGGACGGACCACGGCCATCATGTATGGAAGGAATGCAAGAAACAGCGTATAAATGGCTTAGACAACATCCAAAGCTTAAAATTACTCTGAGCAATTTCCAAAAATTAATTATCCTGTAAGCATTAGGGATTTCTGTGGGCCATGGTATATTTTCACCCCTTCTCCAGTTGATTTGTATTATCTCTGATATTTTAGCAAAATGCTAATCGCTTCTAAACTTGCACTATCAACCTCTATCAATATGAAAAAATGTGAAAAATCCTAGTCTCCGCTTTGCCTTCCCCCCATCATCAGGAAAGTAAAAAATTAAAAGCACATGGTATTGCTGCTACTGTCAAACCATTACAAATCATTTGTAATAAGCAGAACCACTTTATAAAAACACTTTATAAATAGCCAGTACAACCAAGGGGATGCGTTAGGGATTTTCTTCTTCAGTCCATTTCTCAGTGTTTATTCACTGAGTAATCCCAAATTTTTGGCTTCCTCTGTGTCAGTCTTCAGGGGGAATGAAGGTGTCCAGAGTGATTTTATTATAGGTTTTGTTTCCTAGTCACCAGTCGTCCTGGGATACAGTGTTTTGCATAAGCATTCATTATATGATACTAGAAGGATGTATTGATTTAACGCTTTGCTTTCAGAGAGGACCAACTTTTACACAGCATTAGCTACTCCTACTAGCTATTTCACATTAGAAAAATAAATGTAGCCAAAAGTAGATAATAATGAGAGATTTGCTTAACAATACAGTGTATTTTTTTATTTCAGAGGATTATAAAAATTAGCTTTTCCAAGAATGGATGGTAAGTTCTTTTCTGTACAACTTTTATTTCTCTCTGGGCCAATTGAGCTTCCAGGCATACATATCTGTATATCAGATAATCCTTAACACTATGCTCCCAATGGTCAAGCTGACCATCACTTTGCCTTCTTATTTATGGCTCCATTTCTGCATACCATTAACTCTGTCTGCAGAAAACTAAATCAAGAGTAAATTAAAGGAGTTGGGTTTCTATGATCTTTTTCACAGATTGAGAGGAAGAGGAAACTAATATCACTCACAGAATCACACTCCCACATCTCCTATCCTTCAGATCACCCTTACCTTCAAGAAGTTTCAATTCTCATTATGTTTTCTCTATCCATCAATCATGATGAAATATGTAAGAGTAGGGACTCTGTTCAGCAGATAAAAAAAGTTAACCTCCTTCTCCTCATTTTCTAAAAATATTTCAAGCTGACAAAAGCAACTTGTCCAATTTTCAAAGACAAGTGAAAATTCAAATATTATCACTAAGGAAAAGACCCAGAAAAACGAGTCCTTGGCGCAACAGAGTTTAAGGAGCATGGCAGCTAAAGGTGTACACAAAAGTAATTCCTGATGGAAGGATGCTGATATGGTTTTATCAGTCCCTATAGACATAATTTCCTAATATAACATTACAGAACTTATAAAAGAAAAGGAGGGTTGTACACATTTTAAAATGCAAGTAACTAATTTATATTCACTGTTACTATAGAAAAGTAAGACTTTTTTTTTTTCATAAAAGTATGGAAGAGACAGGTTTTTCATACCCAGAAGTGATCAAACTATTTCCAAATTGATAAAATACTAATGAAAAAAAAAAAGTATAAAAAAGTGGTTTTTTATAAAGACTTTAAAAAAGCATCTGAACATATTTTTTAAAGGGCATAAGAAGCAGCCAGCATACCATTTTCCGTTCTATATTCAGCAGTGGCTAAAACAGGTAATATAATGGCCTTATTCTACTGCTTACTAAGATTTTAGGTCCAGCTACCAACCAAATTAAGACCTTTATAGAGATGATTCTGCATACTATCATGTCCCTTTGCAAATTCTTGTTTAGTTTTCTTTCATCCTCTGGCAGTCAAAAAATAAATGAAAATTATTAATATTCTGATAAACCACAATTTAAATGGCTCCTCTGGCCAATCTGTCCACACATGGCTAAGAACCAGTACAAGAACAGAAGTGGGATGTAACTAACATCATATGTACTGCTGCATGGGTTTATGTAAGTATTTTAATACATATTTCTTAATGGAGGAGAGAAATATAGTCTTGCCATCCACAGTGAGCACACACCCAGGTTAGCAACAAGGAACCTGTCATACTATAACTGCTTCTCATACATTTAAAATCTGAGAACAATAAATAAGGTACAAAACTCTGTGCTCCCCTTAAATTGCATGCAGGGTTTAAATTACAGACACTCTATTTTATAATTAGAATATGTGCTATATTTTTAAGACCACTGACTGCATTTAAAACAGCTTTTAAGACTTCTATATGTACAGAGACAGATATACCTGTGTATAACCTCAGCAGACCATGCAATAAAACATTTATCTTCCTTTTTGTCTTTTTCTGATGTGTTACACTAATGGATGCTATGGTTATAAATGTTGCTATAAAAGACAATAAAGGAAACCAGCAGATCATCACTTCCATTCTAGTAAGCTTTGTCTGCAGACTGACTGCTCCTGTGGCAAGTTTCTATAAATTCAGCTAGGGAGCAGCTCCTGAAAACATGTGATGACTTCAGGAGAAAAGCATTTATTTGTCTCCCTGTTCAGCTCCTCAGAATCTGAGAGCTTTTCCAAACTCAGTTCCTCTACAGTGGGAAAAACACACCTTGATGGACAGGAAAGTTCCTTGTATATAGATTCTTTTCTTTAAAAAAAAAATAGTAATTATTTGATGTGACAAATATTTGCCTTCTCTTATCATGTGAGATCCTTCCTTTTCTTTTTTCTTTTGCTTCCAAGGCAACCAGACAAGTGTCAAAATTGATATATAATTATGTTGCTTCACAAAAAAAAGGTTACTTTTTATTAATATTTAACTCACGTTTCATATTCTTAGATATGTAGTAATATGAAATCCTGTTTAAGTGCAAACTGTCACACCACCACAAAATTTAAGAGATGATTAGTTGTTTTAGTGTAACAGATGTGCAGCCTTCTGGGGTTCTAAACCTCCCTTCTTCAAGTGCATCACCAACCTGCACAATTAGCAGGAATGATTACACAAAATTCAATCAGAGCTAAATAGCAAAAGCAGAAGCTTACTAATATTACATCAATATATAGATTGCTTTATGTGAACACTTTGGTAAATTCACCTGCCAGTTAGGCTCCACAAATTCGAGTCTTTCCTTCACTTTGTTTCCATGCACTAAAAGAACCCCAACCACATTAGTCCAGACCTGAAGAAATCATTTGCATGGCCAATCAAACATAACATATATGCAATCATAAAAAGCAAGAGGGGAAAAAAAAGTTTCCTACCCGTAATAAGGACTGGGATTCGTCCTTTGCTTTGCCGTCCCCGGATCCAGAGTAGGGCTGGGTGAGCTGCCCGGCTTTCTCTGCTGCTCCGGCTGGGACACCCTGCAGGAAACCCTTGCTCTCCACTGCCAAGCCATAAATGGGCCTTGCGAGATGGGCAGCTTCTACATTTGGACTATCCCTTAAAGGCTTTGACTGCTCTTGGCCAACAGACACTGGGGTCAGTAAGCCTAGACTGGTCTGTGTGTATGATGGGCTCCCCCTCAAAATGTCTGTTCCTCTCCAGGTCACATTGCGAAGATCATCACTGGGACTGTCAGTCCAGCCTTTCTCCTTGAGCACTTCCTTATCTTCTGTCTTTTCCCTCTTCACTATGCTGTCAGATATGGGCTCCCCTATTTTGGGGTCTGGATTAATCAGACTGTAGACCTTAAGGTCAATTTTTGGCTCTTCCTTGATAGATGAAACGCCGTGACTGTCCTCCCCATTGGCTGTAGTGATGTCCATCTCCTGACAGTGCACAGTGTTGAAGTGCTCTAGTAGTGACTGAGTGTCAACAGCTGTGAAGCTGCACTGACGGCATTTGTAGCAGTTGTGTACTCGCCTGGAAGAAAATAAGCAGCAGATTAACAGGAGAATCACCCCTTGGCCTTCGCTCTCACAGTGGTTTTACCTACCAAGATTAAGAAAATAAATCAAACTTACAGTATGACCCTCTCTAAATAAAGCAAGCAGGTTTACTTTGGTGACTTATACAATAGGGTGAAAATACTGCTGATTTTTTCCCCCATGCCTTGCAATGGCCTCTTATTGTTCCTTCACATACCACTGCTTTATTCTAAACTTCATAAAATTTTCACTGGGATTTTATGTTTTTCCTCTTCAGTTTGCTGCAATACACTTTTCACTTTCTACTGCAGCAGAAACACTAAAAAACCATATTTTTCAACCAAAATCAAATAGAAGAGGATAGTTATCTTGTTATTAAAAAAAAAAAAAAACACTTCATATAATACAGATCTATGTTAGAAACTTAAAATGTTTTAAAAAGTCCTTTACTTTCCACCAATTCCATATACTTTTGTTAGACAAAGATGATTTTGAATGGAGCTCTGGTTAACTTATGGATAAGAATACACCAAAGGACAGAAGGTTTTACACAACAGACAGTAGTGCTGGGCTCTCTATGAGCATTTTAACACAAAAAGATGCTGCTCTAAAGAAAAAGCACAATAGTTGGCTGTGTCACTGCAAACTGCGTTTCCTGTCAAATACAGAAATTCTTGGGTAGGAGCTGTGGAGCAGTGTGGAATAACACGCCTTCCTGTTTTTACTCTAAAAGCCTATAAAAAGTACTGCATTACTAAATTATGTAAAGCATATGTTACTACATGAGAACAACATGTATCTATCTTAGGATACACTTACTGTATCTATCATAGGAACAGAACACTGTTTATGAGTTCTCTTAACGCCATTATGAATAATTTTTATAGCACAGGAGCAGTTAGAGCCCTTCATCAGGCTCCGAGCCCCACTGCACCCAGCATCCTACCAATGCAGAGCAAAATATCATCCCTGCCCTGCAAAACGTACAGAACTCCACGAGAGCTTCTCCCTACAGACACGCTCACAAATCCACACCCCAGGCATTCAGAGTCACAACAGTGTCTTTAGCCAAGCTAAAAAAATGAGCCTTTCACTATCCACACAGGACAAAACTTGTATGAGAAATCCGTTACTGCCCTGACAAGTACAATTGTTAGAATTAATTCTTTTAAGGCCAAATGTTTGTCTCAGTGAAGCCGATGGCAAAACTCCCACTGACTTCAGTAAGAGCAGGATTTGGCTCTTGGTGCATCTGTAGAATTGGAATGATACACCAAATGTCCCTTTTAGACTGTGATAGTTTAGAAGGGACAACTTGCCAAACTTATTAAACCCTCTTGTCTTCCTTCTCTCCTTTTGTTGGAAAAACAAACCATATGTTATTCACATTGTCTGATTTTCTTGCAGTTGTGTCAGCGCACAGACATGAGTACACATTCGGATTCAAGCTTTTCAGCCCTTGTGCGATATCAGTTTTCTTTTTGTCATTTTCTGTATTTGTATTCATTCTAAGGGACTAGATGGGCTTGTTCCATTATGCAAAAAATAGATTCAGTTATTCTCCACACAGCCTTATGGCAACAAAATCTACTTGTGGGAGAGCAAGCTGTGGGTTAAAATCCTGTTCTGGCCATGTTCCTTTTCCTTCATTCTACAATAGTGTTTTATTAAAATCAGCTTGTCTCTCAATGCGACACTAACATATTCTCTCTTGCAATTTAATTATTTCCTAAACCAAGCTTAATTCTCTTCTGAACCAAAAAAATAAAAAAAAAAAAGAGTGCTATCTGATCAAAACCATTTTATAAATACAAAAAGCCAAGTTATAAAGAGGGTCAGCCTTGTAAAGGTGGGATACCATCAGAGAAGTCCAAGTTAGACAGGGGCTAGTTATCTTAAAAGCCAAGTTAAACAAGACACCATTTGGGGCTAATGGCTCAACCACATACTCCCCCATGTGAAAGCTTATCAATCCTTTGGGACGCTACTTAGCCCTAAGTGTCTCTTGTTTAACTTGGCTATTTCAATAGCTAACCCCCTTCCTAACTTGGCTCTCATCTACAGATATCACACCTCCAAACAGCTGATCTTTTTCTGCCTAACTTGTCTTTTTTTATTTTTCCATTCCACACTGGCTAAATGTTTTTGATCAGAAGCCATATACACCACACTTCTGAGGACACAAATAAATGCTGAATATTAGATGCAGTTGTAACTACATGGCTGAGGCCCAGCTAAAATCACCTTTATTACATTAAAAGTCTGTTAATTTAAATTATTTCTAATTGGTTCAAAGACAGTCATATAAGCATTCCTTTATTATTCTATGAGACTGTGATAAGAACTGTGATATGGAAAAAATGAATATATACTTCAGTAGATAGTAATCCAACAGGCTTTTTGTTTCAGAACATACCCTTTTCCCATATGCATTAAAAATCTGCCATCAACATTATAAATCTTCATACTTCACATGGGTTTGTCCTGTGTATTATTTTATCCCCAAGCTCTAAAATGTAAGCTAAAGTTTGGAACTGTCCAATTTAAGTCACAGTCCCAAATAATAAAATAGTAACTATCATCAGCTATTAGAGAACTTTTCAAAGTTGGAAACTTATTCTTTCACAGAACAAGGCATAAAAAGAAAATGTTTTCTTCTCAATTTTCACTCCACCCTGACAGCAAGCAGGAAAACAAATTGGCAATGTTTGATTTCTGTTTTACTAGATTTAAGCCAACTCTATGTTTCTAAAAGCAAAAGTTACATCTAGAGTCATGTACAAAGATCTTCAAGGCTAAGCAACAAAATTTTTGAAATTCCAGTTTGCAAAGTACACGAGAAGCACTCCTGTGCATTACCTTAAAGTTACACTTCACAGCTAAACTACAGCTATACCATCTGAAACTCTGAATTTGTCTGGTGCAATACTGTGTGTTGGTACACAGCTGCTCTAAGAAGAGGAAAATCTTGGTATGGAAGAAAGTGATGTAAATGAAGAAGGAAACAGCACTTTCCCTTCCATGTTATTGTTTATACAGCCCTCAGGCAAACTAACAGCAGCTTCAAGCCATAAACTGGCATTCTCTGCAATATGGCACTGGGCTGGCAATGTCCTCCCATCCACTGATGTCACTTAGCATTATTATTTTCATTACAAAATAAAGCAAAGACCTGATTATTTGTGGACATTAAAACATTTATGGCCCAATTCCAAGATTAAATATCAGGAAATTCAGGAAAAACCTTTGCTACACAGTTACGTTCTGAGAATTTAAAAAAATCTTATCATTATTTGTACTGAAAAGTACTTGAATTGGGCACTGTAAGATACAAGGATTTTCCCTCACAAAATCTTGAAGTTGGAGAGATTAGAGGGTTGGGTTTTTTTATGGATTTAATGTTCTTTATTTGAACTTCCTAAACAGGCTGCAATACCCAACACTAGCTGTTAATTAAGTCTTGTTGATATACTTCTAACTAGTCTGAAGTATTACAAAACACCATCCTCTACAAAACAAACAATTTTTTTTTTTTAATTACCTGAAGACAGTCTTAGGCTCTAGGGCATAGAAAATATTCTGGAAGAAGGTATGGCTGTCATATCACTTCAATTTTTTTGCATATTTTATTTTAATTATGCATATAATAATTACTATCATTTCTCATGAAGAAACAGGTTTATAAGAAAGTTAACTTTTTGGATGGGTGCTGCACTCAAGCTTGTGGGGAAGGAAACTATTCAGAAGAAAAGACAGCAAGCAAAGCAAGCAAGAAAATTCAGTGTAGTGTTAGAAAGGAGAGGAGACAGGGCAGAGGGGAGAGCAAGACTGAGATCAAAGGAGAGCAAAAGCCATTGGCAAGAGCAAACAAGTTCAGAGCGGTGAATTAAGGTGTCAGGAGGATGGAAAAGGCCCTCATAGCTGCTGCTGTTGTTCACTGAGTGAAGGCTTCTGCTCTGCTGTAAAACCAGGAGCTGGTGGGCCTCAATTTACATTTTTGCCCCGAGTTTCTTCTCTGGGGGAAGTGTCCCAAAGGTGCCACATTTCCATAATCTGCACATCTGAGACCCTGCTCTGGCTTCTTCTGCCTGAGAGTCTGAGGGTCAGTCCCAACACCCGTGTCCCCAACACCCCCATCCCTGAGCTGCAGCCCTGGTGCTGGGAAGACATAACCCCCGAGCACCCCTTTGCCTTTTGCCCCCCTACCTCCTTTGAGAGGTAAGGAATTATTTAATCAACTCAAAATTAATTTCTAAAGAGAACCTTACATAACTGATGTCATCCACATTTTCAAGATAACTTGTTAGAAAAATGATTCTACACCATTGCCAAAGCTTTTATTTCATTTGAGTCTTTATATTTTCGTATTATATTTTGTAGTTTAATGAATCATATCCTACCTTGTTTTTAAAAAGAAGTTTAGAGGATTTTTCAGCATAGCATTTCTAATTATAACTAACACTGATCAAATGCTTTCTGCCAAATAAGGTTTTACATGAAAATGTCTGTCTTTTGCAAAAATGAAAAAATGCATTGTTTTCTCATATGTTTTATCAGAATTTAAAAAATACAAAAAAAGAGGCACTTCTGCAAGAAGCCGCTTTGACTTAAAAAAAATAATCAAAATTAATTATTTTGGTACAAGCAGGAAAATAATCTCTGGACTAAGTGAAACAACATGCAAAATTTGCCCTAATACTCAGTTTGATTTTTATCTAAATTAAAAGTGTTGGCATCTTCTGGCTCATCAGAATACTAGACAGTTTTGAGAAAAAACTAAGCTTTGCAATGAATATGAAGAGCATCTGATTCCTCAAAGGTATAATGGAAAATGAGTAGTAGCAGAATTAGTGGAAAATGGAGGCAAATAAATCTTCTAGGGATTTATTTGAGTAAGCACATTTTAGTGAGGTTTAAATACAAGTAAACTCAAGTGCAGTGTGAATCATTGACTTTAAATTTAACTGAACAGCTCTCAAATAATCATGTCAAGAAATACTCAAAGAGTGCTGAGTGTAAGTATACATTTCTGTAAAGAAAATTTGGAAAGAACTGCTTTTGCAAATTCTAATACTGTTGCAAACACCTGGCTGCGAAGGAATAACATTAGAACATAAAAAATTTTTTAGCTAGCAATACATAGTGAAATTGTAGATGTAGAACAAAAAGGAAGCAAAATAAATAATAAAATAAATTAAGCATATTGTTCAGACGTATGACTCAAAAATGAAAATAATGCAGACAAAAAATACATGAATCAAAATATGTAGCATCTAAAGCCAACACTGATACTCCAGATTATCAAGGCTAAATCTGAATATGTGAACAGCAGAACATTTTCTTCCACCACATTAATGTTTAGTATTATGTTTACTATTAGAACCCATTCAGCTCCTTATTATATAAATGAAGAGGTTTTAGAGACATGCGCATGTACAGAATTTTAAATACATCAGATGTACATAATGTGTGGCATAAAAGCATTGAGACAAATTCTGATTAAGAAACAGAGAAGCGCAGTTGGATGCGAGCTGACTACATTAGCATGTTTCTGTGTATCAACTAACACTACTATTTTATAGATGTTCAACTTTTTAAAATCTGAACTATTCTCTATCTTTAGTTCTTAAAATACAAAAAGGGAAAGAAAACACCCATGTGATACATGCCAGACTTCTACTAAAAAAAAAAAAAAAAGGCCAGATAATAATAATAAAAAGTTATAATGCCTCAAAAGTTTTAGTTTGATAGAGTGAAAACTAGGTTATACATAGAAAAACAATAAAACTTGCTAATGTTCACCATTACAGAATAGCTACCACAAACTGAACTAACTTACGTGATTTCAAAAAAGATGCACAGTGGGGGGAAACAGCAGCAGTAGAAGTAGAAAAGAAACAAAATTCAAATTATCAAGGGGGAAGTAGAGGAAAAAGGGAAAGAAGTTGGCAGTTATGGGGACATTGTACTTTGCTTTAATTACACAACATCCTCAGAGTGCTCAGTAATGTCAGAGACTGGGGTTAACAAAATATGTTGTTCAAGTGTTTTAAACAAAATAGCCTAATCTTAGACAAACAACTTGAAACTAAAATGCTTGAAGTGTATCTCTTGATTTTCTAAAGTGCAGTTCCCTGTGACTACTGCCAGAACTGCAGGGTGCTGAGCCCTCCGAAGGAGCAGCTACAACTACCCCATCTTAGACTTAGCACTTAATTTTGAAAGTCATGGCTTCTCCTTTCTTGGGAAAAAGGATCCTAGCTTGGCATGCTTGTTAAAACTTAAATTACCAGCTGCAGCAAAATAAAAGGTTGGATTCTTTCAGTAAAGGAGACATTTCAATCTTCCAGTTATTTAGCCACTAAAAAAAGATCATGCCATGCCCCAGCAGCGGACAAAGTGCTGCCTATGGAGTTCTTCAGCATGGCTCAAAGCTGTTATAATAATGCTTGGAACTTAGATACCACTTTTCATCTTCAAAGCAGTTTACAAACATTAACTAATTAATCCACACAACATCCCTCAGGCCCACTTGGATCAAAAATGGGGAACTGCATGCTGGGACCTGAATCTTATGTGGGCCCTAGCTCCAAATTAAAGATGAGCAATCTGCTCTTTTTTTTTTTTTTTTTAAATAGACTCCTGATATATTGCCAATGCAGCCCTCTGTTGGGCAACATTTGGATGCCCCCAGCTTTAATCTCTATTAAAGTATCATGCCCCAGTCTGCCTTTGTTAATTTTGGATGTCTTGGAATCTATTAAACGTGGCACAGTTTCTTGAGCTTTTAACAAAGCTTTAGCTTTGAAAATGCATCTTCTTTTGTCTTCATTCTAGCTGGCTTCCACACAAAGATCTTTTACATGAGATAGATACTGAAGTGTTCCGTTGTTGTTGACGCATTAGCCTTAACTATTAACATATTCAGCATAATTTTCTAATATTTAACTTTGCTTTTGCAGTGGCACATTACTGTTGCTCTTTACAAAGTCTAGGAGCCAGCTCCTCCTCTGATGCAAACTGGACTGCCAGTTTACAACAGCCCAGGAACTGACCCAAGAAGTTTAGCAGGGACTTGGCTGCTACTATGACATTCTGTCAGACTGAGTCAGGAGACTGGCTGCATCCACCTCCAAATAGGAACATTAGCATTTAAAATAAATAGAATGACACTGTAAACCAGCAACACGAAAATAAGCATCTGCAAAAGGATCTTGGGGAATGACATCAACAGACAAGAGAGTGTCTGCTCCCAGTGGGAAACGAACACCAAAACAGCAGTGGAATGCTCTTAAACTAATTATTACATTGCTGGACTCGGGAATGGAAAATACTACAAAAAGGTAGTACATTGAAGCACTGTTATGGAGCATAAAGGGTTCACAGTCTATCTTGGAAAGTAAAGCCATTTGTGTTCTCTGACTGAAGGAAGATGCCAACTTTCCCAGAAAAAGCCTAAACTAAAATAGTACCTGTAGTACCTAAAAGATTCTGGGTGGAAAATAGCTGACCAAACCTCAAATATGCTGAAACTTCAGCATCTGCACACAAATCCAAATTTCCCTCTCCTTTGCACAAGTTTAAATGTATAATTAAATCCACCAACTTAGCTGGTGGTTTTCCAAAACAAAGTGGATGTTGGATTGGACTCTGGCTGTAAAGATTTGTATCTATACACATTCCTATTTTGATTTCCAGTTTCCTCAAATGTTTGAGGAATGGTGACATTTAATTAAGAAACTATGGGAGGGATGTTTGTTTGGGTTCCAATCATTAATCATGTGAAACTTCACTGTACCTGTAGTGTCTAGAAATCTCTTCTTCCACCTGGGTGGTAAAGTCACATTTGGTACATGAGTGTTCTTTGTTCTCCTTGAGCGTCAGCGGCCCCTCTGCCCCTGGCAGGGCGTTCGTTTCTGGTTTGACATCAGACGCTTGGCCTTCATGTGCATTCTCATAGTGGAGCAGGAGAACGTCCACGTCAGGAGTGGAGAATGAGCACTGATGGCACTGGTGTTTGACTCTAGAGCTTCCTGTCACCCCTGGAGACAGGTGCAAAAGCAAGAGAGCACAGTGGGAACAATTACTTTTTCTGCAAGCAAATGGGTAAGTAATTTCTCCAAGGTGCTTTTCTGGGCTGCAGAGGCCTCGGGGACAGAACTGACAGTGCTTAATGGTACATTTATGAATGTTGTGTAGCTGCTGATAGTGACGGAGAAGTGGGCCCACCACTATTACATCTGGGCCATGGCTCTTTGAGTACCTAAAGTCACAGAACTGACAGTTGTAGCTTGTCACCATGCTGTCCTCTGCTCCTTTGCTACCCAAGTCTTTCTTTTTTGCCACACTCGCACCCTTTTCTGTCTTTGTCACTAACTCCCCATCTGCATTTTTGGCTAGATCATTCTGGTTAATGACAGATCCCCTAGAAAGCTTATCATTCAGATCTGGGTGAAGGCTTCCTGCCTGGCTTCCCCCATGCTGTTTGCTGTAATGTTCTAATAGTTTCAAAGAGCTGGACGATTCACAGCTGAAACTGCAAAATTTACACCAGTAGTAACTGGTTGTATCGGTACCATTTTGTCTAGAGGAATCTATTGGCTTGATGGGCACCGAATATCCAACTGGCGTATCATCTCCTGCTTTTACAGTGATTCTGTCTTGCCACTTCCCCAAGTCTCCAGAATCACATGGTCGAAGAGTAGGACTGGATTTATTGGAGTTTTTCTCTGAAGTTTTACCAGAATCAGAGGAGGGAAGGGCTGCTTTCATTTTGTTTGGGTGAGTCTGTAAGAAGTGTTGCTCTAGTTCAGTGGAGGAGTTGCCCATGTAGGTGAAATTGCAGAATTTGCAGCGGAAGTACTTGGTGTTGCCTTGGCAATCTGGAGTTTTCCGCCCAATTCCAATAAAGGTTCCACCTAAAGTAACCTGTGAATAAAGAATAAGATCATTTCAGCTGTGCTGTAGATTTATTCATATAGCAAGGAGTGGGAAGGGAGGGAAACAGAAACAGAGAGCAACTGATTCATAAGCCTCTTTAATTAACCATCACCACCATTTTCGTTTGTACTCCTATAGTAAGATATCATACATATACCCTCACATATTTAACACTGGTTGATGAATATTTTAAAATGTTTCTCATAGCTGAATATATATTCCATATGAATAACAAATATATTGATTTGCAGAGACTGAGGCACACGTACACAAGATAATCTTAGTGCTGATAGGACTGTTCCTTCCTTCACTATATCATTGAATAATGTCATTGATAGAAGATCCAATAATCAGTTCCCATACCTCTGAACCCTTTGACAGCAGACTTTCCTGGGAGTCTATACCAAGTATGGAAGAAAATAACTGAATCTCAGTCTTTTGACTTAGATGCTTTAATCATATTCATGCTTTACAGTCAAAGAGAATTGCTTTCTAAAGTCAAGCAAACAAAAATTAAACTTCAAATAATAAATTCAGTTTGCTGTGTCGAAGTATGACCAATTCTTACAAAGATCATTCCTACGGGAGTATCCAGTATCCACCAGGATGCCTTTTCACAGAACCATAGTGGCTGATGTCTCAAACAAAAGGCAGTTTTCTCAAGGATTACTCACTGCAGACATTCTCCAAGGAAATCTTCTGTTCCTCTCATGCACAGAGCTCAATTTAGTAAAATAAGGATGGAAAAACTACAGTAGAAAAATGGCATGTGGCAAAGAAAACTACCACACCCAAGTCCATGACATCACTAATTACACACACAAAAAATAAGGTAGGTCTACTTAACTGTTCTCATGATGTCTGAGCAAAATGCTCTGCAGGAAAGGAAGACGACTTCCATGGCTGATGTTATTAAAGCCCGTGTTCTCACAGCAAGGCAGGCCTGCCCTTCCCAGGAGTGCACCACACCTGCCCCTGACATCAGGGGGAGATTTGCTGCTCCTGTACAACTGGTTTGAAGGCCAAAGAAAGAATCTCTTGACAAAAATGTCACCATTGCACAGCTTCTCTTCCTGAGTAGCAAATAGTGTATAGCATCCAGAAGGTAATTCCCAAAATCCACAGACATCGACTCCTTTGCCATCACCCAGTCTACACCACAGGGGTAGACATGGGTGGCAGCTTCCTTGTGACACATTCTCAATTTTTACACCCAGAAGATGTCTTACAGGGAATATAAAATTCAGCCTTGCAGGGTTTGATTTTCATTCTCCCGACTAGTAAGTGCATTACTACATTTCTGCAGGATTCAGTTCTAATGAATTAGGCAAATGGTGTAATTATTTTTCTTCTCCTCCTCAACACGTATGCCACAAAGATAACGTGATCACTGCTCATTCAGTATCACACCAAATGGAAAGGCTCAGACATACAGAGAGCATGAATTGTAAACATTTTTAAATGTATATAATATAAATGCCTTTTAGCCATTTAGCTCAGAGAATTAAATGCTATCATTTGTATCTCATCAGAATTGAGCATGTATAGTGAGGCAATGAGTTACTAAACCACGATATAATGAGCTGCTGCTATTTAGCCTCCAATTCTTTTCTGTTGTTTTTTTTCCTTAAGGAAGCAAAATCCCTATGCACTGGTTAGAACTTTTCTTTAAATAAACTGAAAATGGCTGTTAGTTTACGAAACATATCTCATTAGGCAACGGTGAGTCAGGCAGCCAAATCACTAGGATTTAGCTGTCATAACATTTTCACTTTTAACTGGGGTTCCACATTCTGATACCAAATTATGAACTTGATTTTGAAGAGGTTCTTTGGAAGAGGGATGTTTAACAGGTCTTCTGCAGTGGAGGAGTTACAACCCTTTATTTATTTTATGGCAAGCAAGATTTGGAGACAAAGCCATACTAAGCCTGATCCAACTGACAACAGTGGGATCCAGGCCTGCTCTCCAGCACCTGGCACTTTAGACCTCCGTCCACTGCATTACTTCAGTGTTCAAAGTTTCAGTGGTGTCAAAAGACAACTTAAAGAAAGCACTGATGGAATTACAGTAAACAGAAAATAACAGCAGCTCACTGCATGATTACATAAATTGCAAGGTGATCTGGTTTCATTCATTTAATTAGATACATATGTTTGTTCTATGCATGCACAGAAAACTGGCCAAAATGCTTTACCTTAAGTGGCTATAATGAGTAAACACATTCATTACTCTCAGCTGTCTAGCCACAGAGTTACCAATAAACCTATTTTGCAGACAATCTGTGGACACCAGTTAGAAACTCTGAGTGACAATAATCCCAGCTGCTATTCATTGCTAATTACTTTTATTTCAGAACATTGGTAAAACATTAGTACTAGCATTTTCTACAGTGGACTGTAAATCACATCATTTCTGTAACTTGTGCTAATCTTGCTTAGTGGTCTACACAGCAAGTTTGTGTCCCATGCTAATACATCCTTCTCTGGCACAAGAGGATAAAGTAGAACTAAATATTCCCACAGTGCTTGTGTTAAGCTCTTGAAATGCGGGAGACACATACAATCTTTACACCACTGGAATGTAACTGTTTACCAGTTATTGGCTTGGCATTTCCGTGAATACCTGCCACAATTCAAAATAATTCATTGCATTAGACCATGTATGCGAAAATTAACTCAGGAACATCTTAATGTTATTACACTCAAAAGCCTCTTTTCACACTAACAAAGCCTACTGAAAAGCTCCATGAGGCTCATCATTCAAAGACGACTGAAGAAACTCGTTTCCATGCAAAGGGGTTGGGAGAAGCACTTGAAGTGACAGTATAAATGGAATCTGTTTCAGTTTTCAGCCAGCCACATCTGGAAGAAACCCACACATTTGCAGAACTGTTTGGATTCCCACACTTTGCTCAAATCTTGGCTTGACTTTCAGATTTTTCAGTTATATATTGTATCTCTATGTACAGGCACTAAACTTCTTCAATGGCTATGTAATTGTCCTTAACCTCCTGCTCTCTCTGACCTGCCCCACAAAGAGGAAAAGGAGAAGGAGAAAGTGGAATATGGATAGGTAGATGGATAGATAGACAGATAGATAGATATAGAGATACACATACCCTAGAAATCAACATCCATATTTCTGTGTGGTATCAGAAGTGATAGACTCTTGTATTTACTCCCTTATTTCATTCTGATCCCAACAAAACTTAATCCCCTGCTCTGCTCTGACAGAGTTACATTTCCTTAAGTAGACACTTCTTCCCAACATAAAGAAGAAACTAAACAAAAGCAATGCTAAAATTCTGCAATTTTGTTCCAGCACTGGAGTCCAGAGTGACAGCTGACACAGCTAGTGGCAGTCGCAAGTACAGGTACAGCTTGTACTGGAAATGTAGGAGCAATTATAGATCAACAGTTCCCTCAGTACACAAAGAAGAAAATTAATCTTCACAATTCTCTTTTTAAAGAGAACCTAACATACAAGCTCAGACTGTGGGAACAGAACATGATTTAATTCTTCCCTTCACTGTCACTTGCTTACAAAACCTTAGGATTATCACTTATTTCTGCAGCACCTCAACTATGGCAATATAGTTGGTATTAATTATTACGCTGTATAAAAGAAGACAGATGTTTGAATGGGTTCTCTATTCTTGTGCTGGAGGTGGTTGCACTGATATTCTTTAAAAATTGCTCTTCAAAGCCAGGTCTCGTTCTGGGATTAAACTGAAATATATTTCACAGTAAGATTTCCATAAACTCAAAACTCTTAATAATTAAGTTTATTCATTAATGGGGAAAATCATCAAAATCTGAAGCTCACATCTTAATACAACTAAGCTATCTCCTCATACACCACACATTTCCAAAAATAGCCAGAAGAAGGAGAAAAGATAACAAGGTAATTGACAATGTTTCAAGATGTACTTTCTAAAGTATGTTGGCAAGTACTTCAACAAAGCTGTGTAATTGCACTATATGTTTCCAACAGATATGTCTACATTATTTTAATTAGTCAAGACAATGATTTCATGGAATAGATGGACTTGGGCAAAGAGAAGTACTTTCTTTTTTCTTTTTTTTTTAAAAATGTGTCTCTGATTTTTATTTTGCCCTTGATCCAAATGCTACCCTATTCTCCCTCCTTCTTTTCAAAATTCAATCCTAAATTCCATCACGCCAAAGCAGTTTACAAATACTTTTTACAGAAACTGAAAAAAATCACCAAGGAAGAGAAAATCAGCCAGCTCCTGTAATCATGTATTTCATGAAGAAAATTCTACCAGCAGAAACTGTATCCACATGAGAGACTCAGCCATAAGGATTACATGCTCAGGGTAAAGCTGTCTTTGACCCCTGGCTTCTTCTGCAACCACTGATTAGAATCCATCTGCATTGGAACATCAAATGTTAATGAATCTTTTTTTTTTTTTTTTCTTACCTGGTTTACATTTTTGGCTAATCAGGAGGTGCAAGGCTTCAGATCCCTTACCAATCTCCTTAGCCATCCAGTCTGCCTTTGCAATTACTCTTAATCTTCTAATCCTAAAATATTTTCTAATGCTCTTGTTTATTCATTTGCTTTGTGCAATATAGCATCCAGAACATTTTAACCACCCCACATTTATGAAGTTCTTCATGTCATGCAGGCCAGAACAGATTCCTGGCTTTCATGCAAGTTTGTGTATCACCATTCAGTTCTCTAAACCTCTCCTATGGAGAATTCACTCTCTCTCATTTGCCCTCTTTCTGCATTTTAAACTAGGAGAATCTTCAGAGTGTATTCTTAAAACTATTGACCATACTGTGATTGATTTATAGGTGCACAAATCTATGTTGCACAAGTGAGGCAAAAACTCAGGGCAAACTCCTGGCTTTCTGGGCTGTTCATACTTACCAAAACAAGAAAGCAAACTATTGGACCACATTCATTCAAAGTAAGTGCATTCTTCTTGAGATTTATTCTGTTGCCATTGAAGCCAACACAGTTTTTGTGTCATTATAATTTTATAAGTATTTTTAAAACAAAGACTGTGATAGAACAGTAACAGAACTTAAATTAAGGTCAGGAGACCAGATGTGCAAAACCAACAAAAGAAACAGAAAATCAAGACTTTCATTTGCTAACTAGTGCTACTAGACTAATATCTAAAGAAGCACCATTCCTTCTCTTCTCTGTAGATAAAATTACCAGACAGTTCCTTGGCTACCGTAAACTCACACAGACTTAGAGGCTTACAGGCAAACTCGCACTGATTTATACTAGAAGAAAATCTAGCTGCTTTCCTTTTTCCCCAGGAACTTTATTTTTTGAGCTCTCATCCTTTCTGTAGGCTATCTTAGCAGTTTATAACTTTAAATATAAGCACCAATATTACTAGTCTCACCAATTGTCTTTATTAACCTCTCTTCAAAAACTACCAAATATCCCTGCAATAAGATAAGGAATATCAACACATAACTTCACTTTGAAGGCTGTGAATATACATCACATCAGTTGTTCCACAAACTGTCCATATGAATATTCTAATATTAGTATAGACTACTTCTCACTGAAAGGTGGCTAAAATAGCTTATTTCTGTCACAGAGCAAGGCAATGTTCCCAGACACTTACTATTTAGCAGCTGACATGCCGTAAATCACTGCCTATCATTCTGAAGAGTAAACTTGCTAATATCTCCATAGAAGTGATATAAAGAACTGCTACTGAATATAATCATACAAATCATTGCTTTTCAGCTATTGTCAATATAGAAGTTAAATACCTCTTTCATGTGCTTTTTCACATAATATTTATAAATATGCATGTATGCAGTTATATAAGCATAAGAAGCAAATACATGTATACACACAAGTACATGCATATGGACTTATTCATATGTGTGATTTACCACCACCAATTTCTCTACCTACCACCATTTCTTTTTCATGTCAGCTGTTTAAAAGAGATGACTGAATCTTGTGCTCCTGAGGGGTGACTCTCTCGAGTGTGTAAGGCAGCCTCCAAGTCTGATCATAACCCAGAAATAAGATTCAAAATAAACAGGTATGCCCACATGCAGGTGCAACACTCAAGATAGCTTGATAGCTTTCAGTTTACCAGGAAAGTCCCCAGGGAGAGTCTGCAACACGGCTGACATGAAATGGGCCTTGTGCAACATCCACCTTCATGCACGTTCTGTTGTAGCATATGCTGCAAATCCTAGCATGGCACAATCTAGTCCAAGAGATCGGGATACATCATATGCAGCAACAGTTGTTCAGTTTATTTAGATCTAATTCCTGTATTATGGACAATTGAGCCAAAGTTAGTGAGACAATGTAAAATTTGGATCCATTTGTCTAACCATACAAAGAAAATGAAATTTTTTCATACGCATATTTCTGTTTGCTCATGTCAACCACTTATGTATCTATGTCACCTTCACTGATGACAAGGTTGAACTTTAAGAAGGTTTGATTTGCTAATATTACAAAAGAAAATGCTGTACTTGTTTAGGCCTCCAATCTGTAATTTTCACCATATCTGTAAGAGCCCCTTTGCCAGAACCATCAAAAACATAAATGAAAACCTTTATCACGAGAAGTGCTGTTGATTTCATCTGTACCCCTAAAATCCCCTACATCTTAAGTCTTACCTTCACGGCTTCATATTCAATCAATCTGTTAATATAAGTGTGGAGGATAAAAAGCAGAACCTACAAATAAAATCACTGGTTCTCATTCAGCTGAATCCTAGTGAGACCAGACTTTATACTAGTCACATACATCTAACCTGAGAACAGAAAAGATGCCAGATTTGATATACTGAAATCCAGACCACTAAAAACCAGCCATGACATAACACCATGTAGACACATGGAACTCACCAGTGATTTATAAACGATACAAAAGGAAGAGCTTTACAGACTCTTGTGTGGGCACTTCTACCACTTTCTAGGACACTGAGCAGCCTGCTGGCTGGACATCCAGAAATGCTGTCGGTTGCTGTGAAAATCCTGGAGAAGTTGTTAGCCTTATTCATTACATGTACTTATATATGTAACCAGTAGGTCAAGTGAGGTGGTTCTCCCCCTCTATTCTGCTCTCGTGAGACCCCACCTGGTCCATCTGGGGATGGGTATCCAGCTCTGGGGTTCCCAGCACAAGGCAGCCGTGGACCTATTGGACTGAGTCCATAGGAGGCCATGAAGATGATCAGAAGGCAGAAGCATCTCTCCTATGAAGACAGGCTGAGAGAGTTGGGCCTGTTCAGCCTGGAGAAAAGAAGGCTCTAGGGAGACTTTACAGCAGCCTTCCGATACCTAAAGGGGCACAAGAATGCTGAAGAGGAACTTTTATTAAGGGCATGTAGTGATAGGACAGCTTCAAACTGGAAGAGGGTAGGTTTAAATAAGATATTAGGAAGAAATTCTTCACTAGGAGCATAATGAGGCACTGCAACAGGTTGCTTAGAGAAATTGTGGATGCCCCACCCAGAGACGCTCCATCCCTGGTAGTGTTCAAGGCCAGACTGGATGGGGCTCTGAGCAACCTGGTCTACTGGAAGATGTTCCTGCCCATGGCAGGAGGGTTGGAACTAGATGAGCTTTAAAGCCCCTTCCAACCCAAATCATTCTGTGATTCACATATGACAAAGCATTAGGCTGAGTGGTATAGGACAACTCTTACAATATTGGAGGTCTAGAACCATAGAAGAAAACAACAGCTGATAACCTCTCATTATTCTGTGGAGTAGCAGATAATGCAGCAATTTATTCCTTTTCTTCCCTCCCCCTCTGCCCAGGTGCACTCAAACACAATCAAGAAACTTAAGGACGGCTTTTATCAGTCCATATTTTTCCAGAAAATTGTCTTACATGTTTGTCTAGATCTAAAACCATAGAACAATCAAAATCAGAGGACAGGATTTAAAAAAAAATGGGTTTTTTGTAAATTCTGAATATCTTTAACAGCTGAATAGAAGAGGAGGTAGATCTGTGCCAATAAGCTCCAGAACCAGGGCCATGCTGAGCAGGAAGCACCTCAGAGGTAGCATACACAATATGAAGCAACCATAAGAACTGCTGAGCACTGCAGTATGTCTTTATTCACAGCTGCAAAAATACCCTTCTCCCTTGGGACATGCCATCTGAAACCCTTACCTGAATGCAGACATTTCTGTCCTTTCTTTGAGGGACACTATTCTCTTTTAAAACATACCAGGAAACAGGGTCATGCTCCCCTTTATACAATAGCCTAATGGCTTGAACACTTGTTCAGGAAACAGGAAAACTAGGTTCCTTTCCTTGCTCTGTCAGAGGGGATCCAAGCCTGCTTCTTCACCTTCACTGGGCATGTCCTACGCCTTAGCTGTAAGGTGCTATGTGGAAGACAGCACTTTTCAACCTTCTTACTCATAAAAAAATTGGGGGTTAGAAAAAAGACTGCCTACTGTCTACTTGCCAGCAACTTGCCTGTCTCCAGACTTTAACATACACATTAAAGAGTCATTAGATCAAACAGAGAAGGAGACTTAATAATACAGCAGCAAAGGCAATAGCTTTCAGCATCATAGCTGTTAAGTTAGTCACATGAGTTTTACTTTAAGTGAAGATCCAGTATAAAGGCTCCTGCTTTAGGCACATCCACAAAGCCTTACACAGGCTCAAATATTCAGCCAGACAAAGTTGCCTATAGAGATTGATCATTTAACTAAATGTGAAGAAAAAGTAATGGGGGGCACATCAGCAAAAGATCTCTTGAACTCACTTCAAATATTATTTTGATAAAAGCTATAAAGCTGATTAACACATTCCCTGGGAATTCAGAGATGTGATAGTGAATGTTTTCTGAAATCCACAGTGGCAAGAAAGTTAATCTCCCAGAAACTGCTCAGTGATTTTACCCAATCCTATGGAATTTATTATAACTCAATGAACCAAAAACCTTTGAGGACAAAAATGGGAACAAAGAATACAGGAGATTTTCAACAGAAAATAATATTTTCAAAAAAGACAAAGGAATCTTGCTGGATTAAATATTCACACCAAGTAAAAATCTGCACAATAGTAGGGCCAGAAAGACTGGATTATTTATACAGTTCCCAGACAAATCTTCTTTAGGTACTACAAAACATAGTCCCAGTATCTGAATACCTGTATGTGAAGCCAAATGTACATCCCTAATTTTGCTGATTACACCCCCTAAAAGCTGCATTTAGGGTCGGGAATGTGTTTTTTGGCTGGGGTTGAGGTTTAACTTCACTTCTGTGATACAAGTCCAAAAGTGCATTTGATTTCTTTTTCCAAGCCCTCAGCAAATGGACCACATCCCTAGATCTCTGCAGACAGGACAGGAGATACTGTTTTTTTCTGCATTCAGACATTTTCCCATTGCTTTTTGTTTGCTTCACTATGAATGCAAACGATGGGCCTCCATAGCATCCCTCACTACTACATATCTTCATATACCATGATCTCCGGCTGACTACTGTGAGCCAGATCAAAGTCAGTCATCTTCATTCTCCGGCTTCTGTGCCCAGTTCCGTGGCCTGAGACTGTAAATCTATTGATAACTTCCAGCTACAACAGAACCGTTTGCTAAGTGCAAGGGGATCAATAAATCAGATCCTAAGCCCAGTCCATTACTATTTCAAGTTAATTACAAAGGGATTATTTTCATTTAGCCCAGTACCTACACAAAATAATATTGTTTACATGAACAAATTATTCTGGTTTAGTTCCCTCTCATGTTATACAGGAGTTTGACTGAAATAATTTTAACTGGAGCACCAATAGATATGATCCCTTGTTGTGGCGGGAGACCCCAGCCATTCAGATGCCTGAGAAAAAACCCTCCAAAATGGATATAAGAGTAATATAAACATGTGTGGGTGCAAAGGGGATCTTCAGATGTTCTTTGACTTTGTTTATGAATCTCACAAAGCTGCTCTGAATCAGGAGTGGGGGAGGAGAAAGCATAAAAATATTAATCAGTTACTTATCTTCTGACATGTTCTGGATCAACATCTGGTGCATGTGCAAGTGACGAAATATAGCATTTGCCACAAAAGCTTATTTAATCTTCTATTCCCAAACTGAGGAGGGAAAACTAGCACCCTTAAAAATTAAGTTTCCAGATCCACTTTTTTTTTTTCTTTCAAATAAATAGCCAACATTGTATAGGCTGTCTGTTCTATTTTTGAAAATTTTTTTTGTTTGAGCAAAGACTGATCTTAAGTAGATTATCTATGGGCTTTTTCCTACCACTTTTTTCTCCCCTGCAGTATCTTACTACCAGAGTTTAGTAGACGAGTATAGTCTAGGTTCAGCTGTTTTATTTCTCATTCTATCAGTTCAAATTGAGATAGCTCACACATCTGTTTTATTTCTGAGAGCACTGCAAAGGAAAAGTGTCCAGCTCATTCTAATCAAGCATAAACTTTCCTATAAATAACTAAGGACCTAACGAAACAATTGTTTGGAGGAAATGAGAGTGTGTTTAGAAACTCAAATTCCTCTATACTGTATGCCTGAGCTGTTCCAGTTTGAATGTCTTCCTGACAGCATGGATCAGTTGCTCTAAGATGCTGTCCCTGAAGTCAGCAAACTGAAACTATAGCAGGAAATCCAGGTATTAACATCATACTATGTGCTAATTATAAATCATAATTTCACAATTTGACATTATTCACTTCTAACCTCTTTTAACTACATCAAGTATTTGCTTTCTAATCAGAGTTTGACAGGAGAGAGTGTCTGACATGAGACAGTGATCTTTTAGTAAGACAGCAGCTCAAAGATTGCAGGTTTTTTGCATAGTAACGACCTTAGTTTGATTTGCTGTTCCACAAAGAAATTGTAGAGTTTCTTTAAAGAGAGGCAAAGTTTAAATGATTTGAAAAGCTTCAAGTTCCTGACTTGTTTTCCTTATTTTGGTTTCTTCCTTGAAGTTAGATGTTAGCCATCTTAACCTGTCTTGCAAAATTTCTTTCCTATAGCTACAGGTTCTGTGAGCATTATTAAATATTTTCACCTTTCTACCTTTTTATTTTACCATACCCTGGGAGTTTTATCTTGTGATTACTACAATGTTTCCATGTATGCAGTCACTTGAAAATGGATGGACATTTGAGCTTGTATTGTATGCAAACTTCATCACTTTGGTTTCGTTTTTTCTTAAAATCTGAATTTTTGTATCATATAGAATACTGAAATATCCTACTGTATCTCTCAGCTCAATCCAAAGATTTTTTTTTTAAAGCATCATCAATTTTTTTTAAACTAATTAAATATTAGCTGATAAGAAACTAACAGAGAGTCCATGAAAAACTTCTGAGTTCACTCTTTCATGGTAAAAATAAGGTTTTTTTTTTTTTTCTTAGCAGTATCTGTAGTTTTTTTCCCTACTTCAACTAGATGAGAAAATGACTGCGGCAATAATCCTCTTCTTACAAGCTTACTAATGTGAGGGACAGCATGGATTACTGTTACTTTTTGAAAAGTTTTAAATACCCATTGTGTATCCTGTTTTTCTGGCACTAGACAACTTCAGAGCTGCCAAGAGTTGCCATTTATTTTATCTTAATAAAGAATCAATAAGCCAAATCTTGACTACCAGCAGCTGATAATTTAGGATTACATTTTTAATTTCCAGCTGCTGTCTTTTGTCTATCTGGTTGTTATTTTTCATTATTATTTGCTCTTTTCTTTCCGTGACAGTAAATCCTTCAGATATGATTACCAATTCAGCAGTTTGCCTGTTTGCTGAATAAGATCTCTTGCTATTGATTACCATAACGACTAAATTGTACACAGAAATGTCACTGGTCAAAAAGCCAAATACTCCTCTGCTGTACAAGATGCTCAGCAGACCTGCAGAAAGCCTGGCTAAAATAGACCAAAACGGTTCTTAAGGCTTAAGCAGGTTATATGAGACACACTAACCACATAGATAGAAAAGGCTTTGCAAGAACTGGCTTTGCAGCTGAGAAGGCAGCGAGCAGAAATAGGGAGGCTGGGAGCATACAAACCTGCACATCGTAAGTCCCATTTAATAAGACAGGCCTCTGGGAATTGATGTCCTGCAGTACCCCTGAAAGCACAGTGCGGTTGACTTTCTGGAAGTCTTTGGAGTGGCTGAATTGCACCATGTTGTGGAGAGCCAAAATTTTAGTGTCGAGCTCAGCATCCTGCCTGGTGCGGTTGTGCAGTCCTAGGTGGTACTTGCGAAAGTGTTTGATGAGATCTGTGGGGTCGTTCCCATAGTAACCATACCCACAGATGTTGCATTTGAAGTCCTGAAGCTCTGGAGACAGAGGCGCTGTATCTGGGTTATCATTTACCAACAAATCTGCTTTTGATTTGTTCAGCCTTAAACCCCCATCTGAAGGCACTTGTGGGTTTTTTGAGGCCATGGGGACCGGGCTTGAGCCTTGGCCATCAGTTTGACCACTTTGCACTTGCACTGTTTCATCTGAAGCTTTTGGCGACATCTGATGCTCCTCATTTGTCTCCGCTGCATCTCCTGATGGGGTACAGACCACATCTTGGGTGTCATCTGCATCTGATTTTTGAGGAGACTTCAAGGGCTCACAGATTCCCCCAACAGCTGGAGATGAGAAAGCCAGCATATTTCTGTCTGTCACCTCATCATGAGAGAAGGATGGAACATTTCCTCCCTTATTGTGGCTTTCATAATTGAAGCCAGCCTTTTCACTCAGCACTGAGCTTTTCAAGTCCTTTTTAACACTGGAAGATGGCTCTTGGACATGCATGCAAAGTTCCTCCTTGTTACTTAACTCTGCCGCATCAGCCTGGTCAGTGTTTTCTTGCATCTGCTCTGCAGAAAATTCTTTTTTCCTTCCAGACTCTTCACTTTCAGTACCTGTAGACTCAAGGGTCTGTACCTCACCTTCACTAGCAACGTTTCTTAGAGGGGGATTCTTTTTCCGGACCATATCTACCACAGAAAAAGAAATAAGAGAGAAAAAAAAAAAAAGAGAGAGAGAAAAAAAAGAAAGAAAAAAAACCCTATAGAATTATTCAAGATATACAAGATATGTAACAGATTACAAACCTGACACTTTTAAAAGCATTCTGAACTACAAGAATACATTGAGTACATCAACTTTTCAGAAAATTTTTGTCTAACAGGTTTTTAAACTATGCAGAAAACTTTTAAAAAATTAGCACACTGAGACTGAACTTAACTAAAAAGAGAACTTTAAAAAACCTACAAAAACACTTCCATGAGAGTCAGTGAATTGCAGGTTTCATTATCTTTTGGGATGATAATGGTCTGGCAGAAAGAATTTTAAATGAACACTTCTTTTAAAATATTTTTAAAAAACTAAGTGGAAAAATAAACTTTTGAAGTCTGATGTTCATACACAGTACAACCACATATAATGTAGCTTTGCAAAAATACACCTAAAAGACATAATCTTAAGAAGAACTTAAACAAGTTATTAGGAAGAAAACAGATTTAGGAGAGTAAATACTTGAGGTTTCAGAGAAAGTATTTTCCTAAGCAGGTATCAGTTTCTCTATAGCAGAAGTTCCCCCTCCTACTGCCCATAAACTTCAAACAGGATTATACAGATATTCTAGAGTCTGGCCCCACAGTCCATTATTCATGTAATTAGTTCTATTTGCCAAACAAAGAGAAACTAACTTTATTAGGAAACCCGTTGTCAGTAAAATTTTACAGGCCTGGATCCAGACATTTGACATCGCTGTGTGGCTGAGCCAGGATCTGCCCTGAAAACACCTGGAATCCACATGGATCTAATCAGCCAAACCGTCCTCTGCTTAGTCCTCACTGCAGACATAGCCACTACTGCTAAATCTGCAAGTACACTTCCAGGATCCATTTAAGAAAGTTGAGACAGGACAGCAGTAAGGATCAGACAGAAAAGGGGAGTCTGCCACCAGTGAGTTAGCTGCTCTCTGAATGGGGGAGATTATGGAAGGACAAGAAATCACACTACATTGGTACTAAGTCAATTTCCTCATCCACTTCACCTTCTCCACCCTATTTAAGAGATAATACATATATGAAATGGCCCTGCTCTCTTCACTGTGTGGTTCTGGATTTGATATTCATCACTAGCCGGTTTGATCCATTTGTGTTCACATGCTAGCTATGGGCAGAAGACAGATGTGCCACAATTTTTCTAAGTTCTTAATCCTTGCCAATGCTGTATACAAGGATGGATGTTTCTCTTTGCCAAATTGTGTGTGGTCTGGTGGCAGCAGCCTGCAGTACCACACATGAGATGTGAGCTACAGATTCAAGTCTGAGCCCCCATTCCCAGGCCAGCCACAGCTGGGCCCTGCAGAGGCACTGGAGATAAACATTGCTCTGCCAAGGGAGGACCACCTGGTGACTCTGGGAGCAGCACTGATGTGCTCCAAATCATGCTGTATCCAGACCCTTGAAAGCTGAAGATGACCTTCTCGAAACAGTACTTTGAGAAGCAAGGTTGGGGACAGAGGTTAAAAATAAAAGAACAGGCGTCTGTACATGCTCTTATTTACATCTGCTCCACATGAAAGGGCACTATATGCTCTGTTAATAAAAACAGACAACTTCTTAGGGGAAATGTTCAACTTGTGTCTTGGGCTGGCTCTGTTGTCTTTGTGGTTGAGCTGATCCACAGGCAGCATGGGCTACAGCAAGGCGGCTTTCACACAGAATGCCAGCTAGTGTTACAGAAATTTTGACACTCCGTGTGGTCTTAATAGGTTTCTTAAATGCCTACTGCCATTCCTTACTGTAGAAGACACGTATGCTTGGGAACCAAATGTCTTCTCTTTAATGTGAACCACACCTACCAGGGTAGGTATGAACTAAATTGTACTTTTTTTTCCCAATAACTTCTGAACCATGAAGTCACTCAGAACGAAGAGAAAAGAAGTATTTTCTGCTGTGGTAAGAGAACTATTACAACATAGACTCAGCCTACTAAACCAACATGCACACAATTCAAGGCATAAAGATAGTCGTCAGCCTTTCAGCAGTACTACTTCTCTGTGAAACTCCATGAATGTTCTTGGTTAACACACACACCAAAAACATCTGTGAGCATCTCTGGTAGGTGTTCAGCTAAGTATGTATTTTTCTCCTGGTTACACATCCCAAACCATTTTTAAAATAACTTCCGTTTAAGTGCAATTCGTGGCAGACGACAAAGAAGTCCTGACTGCACAGTGAAGAAAAATCAGAAATTGAGAAAGTAAACATCTTGACTGTTACCTCAGTCAAAATTAAACAAGACTAAATGCAATGTTCTAAAATGTTTTTGTTACAGATATTTTGGGCAGATAAGGAAAGCTTACAGATTTGCTATCTTCATGACAACTGACAGAAGAAAGTCAGAGAAAAGGACAAGAAAAAAGTCCCTTTAAAAAAAGAAAAGAAAAATCTGGACTGTATACAGGCTAACTGGACAGTAGATCTAGACAGTTTAGTTCTAATTTTCCCAATGTATTTGTGAGTCTGGGTGTTAATGGAGGGGAAAAAAGAAAACTATATCTTTCTAATAGAGCTTTTTCATGCAGTATTTTACACTTGAGGAAAAAAAGGAAAGAAGAAATAAGATAACATTGACTTCCTTAAGTTGAATTTAAAAGTATTTTCCCTTCTTTTTTCTTTTAGCTTTTGAAAAATCATCTGTCATTTATTTGTTTGATATTCACTCAAGGGACGGTAAGAAAAGACACGGGCATTTTTTTGTCACTGAAATTCCACCACTATCATTTTTCAGAGACATATTATGTAAATAAAACTACATTTGCAATACTCCTAAATTGAAGAAACCATCCCCTAGCAAGTCATAAGTTAGATACAGAAAAAATATAGCCACTCTGAAATTATTATTGCTAAGATAAATAACAGATTGCACAATGTTTTATTGTGTGCCAAGAACGTTTTCGGTTAACAATTTCACTTGAAAAAATAGATCACATACTTGTAAAATCATACCCAGCATTGACTTCATAAGGCATGTGGCTTTAGAGTGCTTTTTACAATTATTAATTCTATTAGTCAACTAGCAGGCGGGCTAATGCAATTGTCTTAGAAGATGCACGGAAGACACGGAAGACACAGAAGACATTTTGAGAGCTGATCTGTATATCTGCAAAAGAAAACAAAAAAAAAAAGGTTTTCCTTCCTAAATTAGGCATTCAAAATATGTTTTTTAATTAAAAACATTATTATACCTATTGCACATTCCCATGCATCTATTACTGGGCACTATACAAATAGAGTCTGCTGTCCTCTATTTCCCTCAAACATGAGAAATCCCACAGCTCTCTTCTCCTCAGACACACGTACTCTTGCACACACACGCACTCACACAAAAAGACAAAAAATATCTCAGAGGTAATGTTCACAAAGCACAAAGTCTAAAACAAGTTTAAAGTAACTGTTGAAAATGAGCTGTAGAAAGTGTCTTAAAAATTCCCATGCATCATCATGGGACTGGCCTAATATGATAGTTAATGGCATCTAAACAACTGGTTCCATCACAAGTTTTAAGTTAACCTCTGCTGGCTGCCTTGTGTTCCACTTGAAACAAAATTAGTGGTGTTACTTTTGTTGTAAGCAGGCAACTTCCCACATCTCTAAAATGCCATCGCCATAGCAGGCACATTGGTCGGGTGCTAGTAAAGAAGCCAAGTGAAGAACAGTCTTTGGGACTGAACTACCTTTTCATCGCTGAAAACAGTGATCTGCCCAAAATAAAAGAATTGCTAAGCCTGATGTGAATGAAAGGACTTCTCGAGCCGAGGGAATTTTGGATAAGGCCCACGTTGCAGTACTTGTCTTTGGGCTCTGTAATCCAGGGGTTTGTATCTTATTTTCCTTACACTGAAATTACCTTTAAACCACACGGGGTTTGGGGTTTTTTTAGCTGATATCATTGCTCATAGCTATTTTAAAGTAGAAATAATAATAATAATAGCTATATGTACTTTCCCTCAAAAACAGCCAAGGCTACTCTATGTGGTTCATACATCTGCAAGATACAGACTTTTCTGTTCAACAATCACATCAGTTTATCCCTGGAAACAAAAACTTCTGCTAAAATTAGTTTGTAATTCAGGATAATGAACTACCATAGTGACTACTGTACTTCTTTAAAAAAAAAAAAAGGGAAAAGAAAATTCTGGTAATCAATAGCTTCTTAAAGAGTGGTGAAGATAATGGCTAATTACCTGCTGATCACCAGCTCCCCAGCGGGTCACTTGTTGCTCATTACTTTTACTGAATGTGATGGCTTGTCATCAAAGCCTATTGCAACAGAATGGTTGCTGTCTAGTGCTTGTGCTGCAGTTTTAGGTCAGATCTTAGTCATATGCTCTTTTTAACAGAATAATCCATCTAGAAATATGTTTGAATTTTATGAGATGCCACTGACTAATCTTTGTACAAGTAGATGCACAGGCAGATGAAGAGCAAACTGAGTCAAGAGTATATGAAGACTGTGATATTATCAGTCAATACGCTGCAGCAACAAAAAGTTAAATGAAAATGCACATTTAAATTCAACAGGCTCAAGTAGGGCATCTTTGTTAAGGGATAGTAAAATTAATACTTTTACACTCATATATATTACACACCCACACAAAGACATATAATGCACATACGGCGCTTGAACATCAATCATTTTCCCAGAATAATGCAGCAAAAAATCATTAACTCTCAGTGTCTCAGCTTAATATATGTGTAATACTTACCTATCTCACAGGAGTGTTGTGAGGCTTAATTAATTAGTGACTGTAAAGCACTTTGTGATCCTCTAATGAAAGGTGCTACATAGCACAAAGTATTATTAAAATCATTAGGACCACAAAAAAGCCCTGTGGAATTCCAGCCTACACTGTCTGTTGGGGTTGGGAGTGATCTTATTATTAAAAGGAGACCATCAGACTAATTTTCATAATTTTTTCAAGATTTTTTCCCCCTTTGCTGTTGTGATAGCATGTTAGTAGCTAGAAATTTAATCTTTATCATCTTAATAACATACACTCATGTAGTTTGTTACTGCAGGGCTAGAGAAGAGAGCAGGACTTCTGGCATTCATTTGGCTTTCCCTTTTAAGAAAAAAAAAAAAAATTGAGAGACATATTTTGACACCTTCCCACACTCCACCCCAGCAGGACAGCTGATCATATGAGATCGCAGGATACTCTCTATAGCTGCATGGGAAAATAATGCTGTGGCTTTAATTTCCCTCCTTTTTAGATTTCTTTTTCTTTCACAAAAAAAAAAAAAGAAAGAAATAAGAAAAACAGAAAAAAAACCACAAGACACTAAACAAAACCCAGTTTATTACACATAAATAGACTAGAGAGACTGTCTGCTGTGCTTCATATAAAAAGCCCCTAAGTGTTCAAAGTGCCGGCTTCTATCAAGCACATAAAGTCCTAATCAATCTGGAGCCTCCTCCCTACTCTCCATACAACAAGCGAGCAGCTGTAAGGCACACGAGCTCCGAAGCCGGAAAGCTCGTGTTTTGAGAGACTGAATTTCTGGGAAAGTGTCTCAGCGGCGGGCCCCGTCCCTCGGCAGCCACCCGGCACCCAGCCCTCCTCGGCAGCCTGTCCCGCCGGGCTGGCCCAGACCTGTGCCGAGCACAACCAGAAAGTTAACAAGCTCATTAGTACAGCCCACAGTTCAAAGACCTGCCATGTTTTCTAATGTAAGCGTTTTCAAAAAAAAAAAAAAAATCTGTAAATAACACTGGAAACTCCAGGTGAAATTGCTGCCCTCCCTGAAAATTAGATTACATTGGATGCAAACTACCCCAGGCTCAGACTCAGTGGTAGAGGACTGGCTAAAGCTTCTGCCCTCCTACCTTCCCTTGTGGACACTTGCACAATGAAATGACAGGAAAGAGACATGTACAGCTTCGCATCCCCACCATCTCCAGCTGGGACACAGAGCAGTAGGCAGTATGCTTCTATCCCAGTTTTGTTTGTGGTTCTCAGAGCAAGCCTGCCAGCAAACAACCAACACATGGCCCTCTCTAACTTTTCTCTGCTGAGAAAGGAAGGGAAGAACAACCTCTTGTGTAAGGAACCCAAGAGTCAGGCCCCAAACAATGGGAGGGCAGAATAAGCTTAATGACAAGCAACTGCCTCTTCAACAAGACCACCTCCTTTCTGCTTTGGCACAAGTGTCTTCATACACGATACAAGACAGAAGATGTCACAGCTCTAAGCAACTGACAAGTTAATTCCAAAAGAGTTTTTAATCTATACGTGTTTTTCTACAAGCCCTCAAACTGCATGTCCACTCTTTCCTGGCTGAAATTGCTAAGGTAAAACATGCTTCCTCGTATTAGTAAGATTAGGCAGGATCAGACATTGTATTTGGACAAAATGCATCTGCTTGATATTCTACACTCCGCATGCTTCACTGAAATTATGATAGCTTCATCAATCTAAAAAGTGCAAGGAGAAAACCATGCCTTATACATCGTATTAGTAGAACAGTATCATAGCAAAGCAGTGTTGTTTTTTCTCGTCCTCTCTTACTCTTTTGCATTTTCAGGCTCTTCACTTTAGTCCCTGATCACCAATTTGCCAAAGGCTGTCTGCAGTTTTTTTCCCCACAAAGTCTACAACAAAGAGACAAGTGAAAAGAGCTGTGGTCTGTTCAAGCTTGCTCCTTCCCGTTTACACTTACTTTCCCAACATCGATCGTTCTCAAATCTCTAAAGGTGCACATTTGGACATCTTAAATCCTGTTCAGCTACAAAGTGCCATCACCTTCAAACAACTCTCATCAGATAAATCTCTTATTAATTCACATTGAATTAATTCACAATGGTCCTTTCTATTACCTTATGCTTCAGAGCACAGCACACATCAGTAGTCATCCAGCCACTGGAATAAATCTAACCTTTTCTACGGGTATAAAACAGACACTTGGTCATTTCAAGAGAGTTTAGGAGTGGCATTTCAAAATAGATTGTTTAAGCCCACTTCCAGGCACTTATTTCATTTTAAGCTCATTCCTGGGGTAATCACACAGACAATTTAGGGAGAAACTGAAGTCAAAAGGTGATATGTCTAAAGAGGTGACGTGAAGGAGAATTTTATGCTACCAGCAACCAAAATGAAGAATTCTAAAACTGCTTTTATTTACAGGTTCCTGAGCACAGCAGGTTGCTGCTCTCCCTTTCTTACTGGCCTGCTGCAGAGAGCTTGTTCCTACCTGCTCTCCACTGCCATCCATCCAGGATGGGAGAGCCCAACAAGGCAAGATTCACTTTGCCCTCACTTCCAATCAAGTACCTAAAAACACTATGTACACCTATTAAAACTCAACAAAGATTTTGTAACAGGAAAACTAACATCACTGACATTTTATGGTTAAATAAAATTATCTACAGAGAAATGAAAAATTCAAGGTGTTCAAGGTGACGTGCAGGCAGAGCTCTTGGCTAGTGACTGAACCTGGATTCTCTAGATGCCCAGGTCCATATCCCTCTCCTGTATGCATTTCAGTAAATAAAGCATCACTCTAGCACTTGGCAAAAGGCCAAGATCCAGTAATTTAATACAGTACAGAAGGAGCATCTAGTGCAAAAACCTAAATGCTCCAATTTATCATTACATTTATGGGACAAGCTGACATTTTATTTGTATGTAAATTAGTCTCCAAAACAGCATTAAAAGGCCGCACTTTCAGAGAATATTACACCTTTGCTTCTCTGTTCTGCATTTATCTAAACTCAGTTTTGTATATTAAAAGTAGTTTAATTTTTATATATTGATGCTGCTTTGCATGCTCCTCAATCTACTGTTATTGCACCATGGAGAGAATCCAGCCTGATTTGCTTACTGCAATAAAGTAACTGACTTCTGCCAGGACTGACACCTCTGAGAGCCCTGCCTGCCATCCTCTCTGAATCTTCTGGTTATTCTATTAATTAGCTGTCGTTACACTTTATAGGATGCAGAACATTCCCTATTAGATGAAACCAGAGGTCCATTTAGTCTGGTGTTCTCTTTTGGAGATAACAGATCCTTCAAAGAATGTTCAACTGCCTTTGGATAGAATCATCTACTTCTGCAAAAAATAAATTGCTCCTAATCCTCAATGCTTAAGACAGTGGCTTACTTTCTGACGAGTAAGAGGGTTTGTAGGCCTTAATTATCTCTCAGCATTCTACAATTTGTTTCTAAAGAAGTCTTATATATCCCCACGTCCAATAAAAGTGACCAGTATCTAGGTCAACATTACAACGATCCTGATATTAGTGACATCTTGTAGATCTCACTTTACAATCTAAATCTGAAAAAAGAAAAATAAAAAAGAAAGAAAGAAATATTTTAAGTGTTTTGAGTTTGCTTCTTGCCAATGGAGTAGAGTTTTCCCTCAGTCTTGTACTAGTGAGAATCAAAGACCTCCTAGGCTGTGGGCACATCTGTCACATCTCCACTGTTCATCCTGTCTTTAGGGCAAATAACCACCATCTTGCCAAACTCTTCTAGTAGGTGTGGCAATCTCATATGTTTCAATTTCTTTTCAGCCCGAGTAAACTCAGTGTTCTCTGTAATCCAAATGTCCTTTGAAGACAATGGGAGTTTAGGGTTTGCAAATGACTCAGAACTGAATCGAGTTGACTGTACTGGCAGAGGCAAGCACAGTGCTACCTTGAGATGAAGAGTGAGGAAAGAAGGTGACCTCCTGGCTCCTAGGCAAGAGCAATCAGGTATGGGTACAAGAAATGACTCATTTGTTCTTCTGCATTAAGAATACAATTGACTGATCCTATTTCCCTTGAAGGTAATGGCAAAAGCCCCACTGACTTTGAGAAGTCTGAGATGTGCTGTCCCTTTCTGCCAGGTGAGGTCTGTGATACGAGAGAACGGCATCAGAGTTCCCTTGCTCAAAACCTCAGTCAAATGGAACCATAATTTACTTGAGAGAAGAGGAAAAGATGCAAGAAAGATAGAGGATGGTTTTGGCTAGCATTCCAAAAAAGTTCAAAAAATTTTGTTTCCAACTAGAGGCAAAATCCTCCCATTTGAAACAGGGTTGAAATTTCAAAAACTGGGAAGGAGGCAGAAGTCTGCAGTCTAGACCTAAAACAGTAATATTAAATCATCACCGGAGAGGGCATTATTGTAGCACTTTTCCAGCCAGACCAGAAATAAGATGAACATGAGTTTGCAAAAATGTCCTGTATTTTTTTTCTTTTAAAAAAAATTTGGCAAGGGTTTCCAGACACAAGTTACATAGGTAAGAGAGGGCAACCAAGGGCAACCGAAGTTGAGCGCACATACATCAAAGCAGACTCTGGCTTTGGGTACCTATCCAAACTGAGCCTTCAAAGGTTCTGATGTTGCCCTATTGTTTAGCTTGAATCTTGTCTAAGCTTGTTCAGGAGAACCCACATTGAGAAGTATGGGAGAAGGGGAAAAAAGCATACATTTTCCAAACTGTGATTGCAAAACAAAACAAAAAAATGTAAATCTACCTGCTGCAGGATAATACTGGTAAGCGTGGCTAGCTATTGTTGCTCCATGCTTTTCAATTTCCATATATTACCATTCATTGCCGACATTATTAAATCCAAAGTTATTTGGATGCTTTGATCAGCAAATTGAATCTTGAGTCTATATATGATGCACCTATATTCACGTAAAGTTTACAAAACTATTATATTTCCCTATTCTAACTTTTTCCCCCACATGCTGTGAGTTTCCATATATCCCACAGCCATACATTCCAAACACAGACTATTTTATTTAGTAATTTATTCAAGAATTTAGATAAAAAGAAAAGCAATGGAGATTGCTTGGCAATCTCTACATAAACAGTTCATATACATTTGGGTTGAATCATCCAGTAAACTCTCATCTTGACATGCCTGTGACAGATAAAACTTTCATCACCAATATGCCCTCTTGACTTGGAGATCAGGATACAGGGGATCCGTATTACAAAACCTCTTTTACCCTTTACGGCTATTGCAAAAATTAAAATCACATTAAACATAAGCAAGTCAGAATTTTGGCACTATTCTTCCACTCGGCACAAATAACCCCACTCTCCATTGTGAATGGGGGAGAAACAACAGCAGTGGCAACCACAACAAAAGAGTGGATTGTGTGTTCCCTACACAAAACAGAAAGCTGTGCCTATTCAAGAAATCTTGGCCATTTGTCAGAAATTACAGAACTGATGTTGGAGCCCAATATTAGCTCCAGCCAAAGCAGTAGTAAATTACCTTGCCTTTGGAATCATCCCTGTTAACAAGGAAAGGCTCTTGCAGCACGTATCATATGGTCCTCCATGCAGACTGAGAAACAGAGCCACTTTCTTAAAAAAAACCCAAAGTAAAATACATTAAAAAAAACACCAAAGTGAATGCAAATGGATTCACTCTGAGTGATTTGTCTATTATTTGCCCTTTTGATCTCTTATTTTTCTTTTGAAGCTGAGAAATGAAGTGAAATGCTGATGAGAAAGCTAGTCTTACAGCGCTTCCACCTTAATAATTTGTTATGAAACGGCTTTAAAACAGCAGCATTTTTTGGATAGCTGTAAGAATTGAGTACACGCATTCACTGAGGAGTATGATTTCTGTTTTATCCATTTCAATTCTAGTCGGAAAAGAGGGAAGGAGGGCGCAGAATAAGAAGACTCCTTGATACTCTGCTGATGTGGCTTTGCAGCAGCTTCATGAGTGCTGGCAATCCTTTAAAATTGGCAAGGGGTGCCAGCGCCAGCCTGCTGACTGCTGGATGAATATATATAGTGCAAATAATGCTGTTCTTGAATCAGTTTTTCCCAAACTCCCACATAAACTTTCCATGGGAAAATCTCATAATGCTTGCATAAGCGATTTTATGAATCTAGCTTTCAGCTTTTGATAGAAGATTTCTTACGCTACTGGCTTTGATTCTTTATTGCACAAAGGGGTGGTGCCAAAAGCCCTCACATTAGCCTGGACCATACAGACATAATAAATTTAAACATCGGTAATCTGCCAGGATCATAAAACACATAAAAAAAAGATTTTTTTTTTTTCCCTGAGAGGTAAATATGTAATATCAGAAACACAAGTACAACATAGGTGGCAGAATCTGCACACAGCAACATACAGACAGAAACGAAGACTACCAATGAGAGTAGAAATCTTCAGTCTGCAGAGACAAAGAGAAGTGAACAGTTGTTTTATTCCTATTGAAGATATATTTTGAAATAAGTTTGCCACTGTATCTCTTTTCCAGAATAAAGCACCTAAATGTTCCTTAAAAAAATATGTAACTACTTTTCTAAAAAGTTACAGAGAGGTACAACCACAGATTACACTAATATTACTATTCTCAGAAATCCCTTGTATGCAAGCAAGTCTTACCACATTGCTCCTGTCTTCCTCCTCAGAGCTGCCTTCATGCCACCTCAATTCCCAATTCGGTACCTCACCAGTTTTAAGAAATAGCCAGCAATGATGTTGAGCTGATTCGTTGCACTGGGATGTATCCCACAAAAAGTGAAAGCTTTTGCTGTGTTTTCACTTATAAAGAAAGCGACTATTAAAGCAACTTCTGGGTTCACCGGCATTCTGGAGTCTAAAAAAAGTCCCAAAACTACTTGCAGAGGCTACAACAGCACCTTCTTTGAAGTAATGTTGCAACTTGTGCAAAGGAATTTGGGATGTACCTGAGATCTGAAGGTGCGGGCTACAAATTAACACAGCCAATTAGGTGGAGAAGCTGAGTCCAACATGGATGGGGTGAGATAACCACATCACATTAACTGAATAAAAGGACTGCCAAATGTAAGGCAGTTGGCTGAGTATAGATCATGTCATTCTGCTCAGCTAGCTGCTGCCCATCAATAATCTGTTGCTGTTTGCTCTCCTCATGACAATCAGTCCAAGCTAGGGCTGCTTCTAATCTTCCAGTCTAGGAATAGCTTCAGAACATCCACAACTGTTTATTCAAACAACTCAAGAGATAAATGTTTCATCCACATATCAGCGTGCAAATTCTTCCCAAAATGGGACTAGTCAAGAGTAAATAATTACTCCTGTAACAGTTTTATCTGATAAACAACAAGACATAAGGCTGCAAAAGTGATCCTTGCACCATTAACAGTCAGGAGAGAATCCAACTTCTAAAATTACTTGATTAACTGATACAGGACCCAAAAACTGTGACAATTCTGTAGAGAATGTTTCACAATAGATGTAGTCATTTTTTAGGGATTAGTATTAGCTATAAATTTCTTACCCCCTGAAATCTGGTACAACCGGATTTATACTGCAAAGATGTCTTTCTTTGAAGAAGACAGAGATGAAATCAGAGCCAATTAAATTTAAGCAGCTCTTAAACAATTCTTTTGTTAAGCAGTATGTATTGAAAGAATAAGAATACATGAGAGAAATTAGAAATTATCTTCATAATTTGGCCATGGCTTCTCTTGTGAGTAATGAGAACAGCCCAAGATCACAGATAAAAACCTTAACGTCATAAGACGTTCATACAACCATTTGTACGTAGATAACAAGATGAGCATATATATGCATACATGACCTAAAGAACAGAGACTGCATTAAACCGATGTATTCATGAAGTAGATGATACTTGGGTCTTCTCCAGCATCAAAATCTACTGATTAAACCAAACACAGACTTGAGTCTTCCTTTTTAGAAAAATAACCTCGTTATCATTGAATCCTGTATCATCTTGATAGGCCTTGGCCTATTAATAGAAAAATAATTACTCTTTATGACTCCCAGATCTAAAGCACCAATTTGATTTCCCATCCTATTACACCCTAAGTTGTTGCAGCTCTGGATCTCCTTTGAGTCTAAAACAAAAATACCCAACAGCTCCGCTCATAACCCTCACGCTTCATTCGCCCACAGCAGAACCTACATGTTGTTCCCATTTTGCCTGCTCACAAGATGGCACGCTTGTCTCACGCCAACTGCACAAGTAAGTCTGTATTACACTCACAGCATCAAGGATAATTAAAGGTTAGGCACGGAGGTGGCAGCAACACGCTCCCACACCACCAACGGCACTGGCGGGGCTGCTGGTCTGTCTGCCTGTGCTGTGGTGCCTGAAACACCATGGAGGCACTGACCTGCTGCTTCTCACTTCCCGAGCTCAGACATGCAAAACAGTGGGGGCTTCGAAGCTGCAAAGCCCAGATGAAAAAAACGTGACTCCTTAAGCCCAAACTGAACTTTATCTACGTAGAACTCTACTGACCTCTGAGCTAAAGAGGACATGTGTAATTCACAAGTACGCTGTCATCTGGGCAACATACACACACTTGATTAGACTCTAAAATTACTGAAAATTACCATCTCCCTTGCATCTTTCTAACAGCTTGACATACCAATGCCTAATGTCTCATTATGTTTCAATTTGAATCATGACTGTAAATCACTAGAAATACACGAGAAGAATGAGATGGAAGATTTGGGTGAAAAAAAATGAGGATGCATGAGAGACTGGACTTTGGAAACTTTATGAAAACTTTAAAATCAGCAATGGAAACATATAAACTGAGAAACGGCAAGTCTATTGGAGGTAGTAGAATAAAGACCCCATGGTTCACTCATCACAGATAGAGCTAAAATTTGTTCAAATTTAAAGAAATGTCCTTTTTCCTTTTTTTAAGACAGATGTGGGTAATAGAAACAATAGGAATATAGGAATATTATTGTAACTGTTGATTTCATGCACATTCACTGTAAAAGAGCTACCAAAACAGAAAAGATACTACCTTTTATTTCAACTGCAGCAAGAGTGCATAAAGTCAGGGACTTTTGTTTACATGGCATGCAAGTACACATATTTAATTGTGCACACACGCCCTTCAAGTTAACCTGTGTCCTTTATACAGGTAACCAGCTGCTAATCGTTTTCTGCAGATCCCTGCATTTTGCTCTGAATTCACAACATCACAAGACAATTTGATCTCTGAACCCAGCAAAAGTGAAATACATCTTAGGCTGTACTGGAACTGGTATGTGAACACTGTAACTGGGGTTCAAGAAGTGAAGAAGTGTCAATGGTTTAGGCATCAAGAAGAGCAAAAGGAAGACCATGTGCAAGCTCACACTGCCACAGCAATGCTGTGCAAGCTGGAAACAGTGAAGCCACATGAAAGCACCAGGCACTTCTCAATGCCAGTTAAACTGCTTCCTGTAATTATAAATATACAAAGGTTAAAGTAAGAAAATTATTACAATGCACTGATAGAAAATGAATTCTCAAATACTCAAAAGATTAATCAACAACAGTCTATCAGTATAAGATACTGTGGCAACACACAGTATTTCTGAAGCAGACAGCCTGGCACTTTATTTGCTTTGCTACATGAGAAAAATCCAACATCAGATCGTGGGTGCATCCCAACTGTGGGATACTCTTCTGCAGCTCCCAGCTCCAAATGCTCACCCTGGCAACACTCCGACTACACATCAGAAAATCTGGTTTGGCACCATTCTCCTAAGCATTTTGGACTCCATCCGTAGAAACTCAAGCGAACAGACAAAGCGCAACATGCGCCATCCAGCAGATTAGGATTGCAGTGTCTGGTCTGCAGGAGAGAATCAGCAACTGCTCAATGCTGGTTTATGCTTCCTACAAGCACTCCAGCTTTCAGCAATATTTAAGAGACACTTTCTGCTCTAGTTTATAAAGCCATTTTTTCTTTTTTTTTTTCCTCCTTAAATAGAATAGTGGATGATTAAAAATAGGAGAGGCAGACCTATGGTTAGGCAAGTAACCATGGACTGGGAAATGTCTCTTAATTTCCTTTGTGTCCTCACAAGATCAACACTATAAACTAATCACTCCCACTCCAAAACAGCCATATCACGGCTATGTTCACACTCTTTTTCTAACATTCATCAAGAAGTGAGCCTGGTCTTGAGGCTAAATGACAAGGCAGAGACTGAAACTCTTCTACACTATTCTCCAGTCACTTCTGTCCATTTGAACTAGTCCATCAGGGTCTAAAAGTCTCATTTCAAACAGCTGCATCACAGATGCACTAACAAGACAAATACTTAAGTGTGTTTATACAGAAAATACTAAGGAAACTGAATGATAACAAAAGTTTTGTGGTATCTTCAATCTAGAGAAGTATAGAGATATCATACAGAAAACTACTGAAAATTGTATTGAAAGTGGGAGTGAAAACTAGTAGGGAAGAATGCAAGCTCTGTGAAATAAAAATCCCTCACACTTTATTAACTGTGATTGAAAAAGGAAAAAATGAAAGAAAAAACCACAGTAGTTGACAACGAATATAAACCAATCCAAATCACACTTTAAAAGGCCTTATGTCCCAGGCAAAAATTTGAGCAGAAACAGGTAAGTAATGATGTCACGGATGATACTGCATTAAGAAAACCATTTTAAAATGTTCAAGAAGGATTAATTTTAATGAAAATTAATGAAGATATGGAAGACGTAACTCTTCTCTTTATGAACATGTGAAGTGCAGCTCATTTAGACTAGAAACACAATTGCTAGCAGCAGGTAAACATGAGGGAGGGAAAAGCTTAGGATACAGTTGGCATAAGAACAAATAGACTAGCCATGATTAACTTTGGGCTGAAAATGAGAAGGAAGGGTTTTAACTGACAAAGCAGTGAGGCTATGAAACATCCTCCACCAGACGCTGTCAAGGCAAAAAAACTCTATCCTAATTTTAGGATAAAGGTGGGTCACTTCATAAAAAGGATTATATATCGTGGTTGATGTTCAAAGAGCTACCCATTGCTCACAAGTCCCACAGAACTTCAGGGCAACACACACAAATAGATTTTTCAGGGTATGCACAGACTTACCACTATTCTTTAAGAACATACATGCCATGGGCACTGTTTCCTCAAAAGCAATTGGGGTTACTCTTTATCTCTATCATTTTTTTTAATATTTTTATTTTCATAGTGACCTTCTGCATTCCCTTTAAGGCCAATGGTTTCAAAACACACTATATTCTGCCTTCAAACCAAATACAAGATATGTATTACTTACTTGGGCAGCAAGAATTAACTGTAACATTACAAAGCTTTTGTGAAAAAAATCCACCCTTTCAATGTACTCTTACCAGTCATTTCTATGTCTAACTGTGACATACTTCAAGCAGGCATTGTACATTCGTTTTTTATTTTGAAGGCAGTTTAGTTATTAAAAATGCAATGAGAAGGCAGTTCTTGAGCCCTCTACATAGGTTTCACAAAAGACACACTCAGAGTTGCCAATACTGCTTTGCCAGAAGAATCTAACAGAGCTACATTTAAAAGTGGAAAAAAATACAAGTAAAGTTATTTTCAGTAAATTGTGCACAGAGACTGAGTAGGACAGCAGTCTACAGATAGAATCTGTAGAGATCTGAGAGACACTGATAGATCGAGTTCAGGCATTTTGAGACTACACCTTGCTGGTCACCAAAAAAAATTTTCTTTTTTTTTTTTTTTTGTAACACAAAACATTAAAATTCTGCATGTTATAGTTTTCAACTGAACTTAATCTCTTCGGATGAAACTAAACAGGTAATGGGTGATACCTGCTGCTTTCTACTGAAGAAAATAAACCTTTTGCTTCAGTTCAATGGGGAAAGAATACTACCTGTCTTCCTGCTCCTTCTTGAAGCTACCACATCTCTCTAGATTGTTGCAACGCCCTATTCTTACATAATCCACAATGCCAAAACAGAGATGGCTACACAGAGAAGCCTGATGTGGTAAAACTGACCAATGCAACTCTTAGAATTCCTAAAAAGCTTTTTATGGGGTTCATTTGGGCCTGACCAACCTTCACATATTATTTTGGTTTAGCTGTGTAAACACCAGGGCATTTGTTCCAAGTTTCTTCTTTTCCCACACTAGCACAATACATTATTATTGCTTTTTTTCTTTCTGCTGCACTGAAAGATGCACAGGTTAAATATGCATTTAAACATTTATTTATTTGTTTATGGTATATACTGCCTGATAGAACCAGGGCTTTTGGATAATCCTTGATTTGGCAGTCCTCTCCAGCATTTTGTTTTGGCCTGACATAACACATGAAGGTCATTTTCCCCTTTAAATATATTGGTATTTTTGCTTCTGCTTGTGACAAAATGCAAAGACTTAAGATTTCCACCCCTATGCACACAGAGCAGAGGGTAACCCTGACAGAGTTCAAAGGAAAACCTGGTTACATTTCTCATCAGGAGCAGAGCTGTCACCGAGTCAAGGAGAGGGTGCCATGGGCAGATCCAGGAGTCAGAATCCGAACGTGCGATTTTACGACGGGCTTAAGGCCTACTGGGCCTGAAGGGGCCCTGCCCATCCCTTCACCACTGTCTGTGGGCCCGGGCCCTGCCCATCCCTTCACCACCATCTGCGGGCCCAGGCCCTGCCCTGTGCCTGCACCCACACTGGCCAAAAATGCCCTCCTCGCACACCAGGGCTGGCGGGGAGCTGGTCAGACTGTGCCTTTCAGTGGCAACTCAGGCTTGGATTAAAAAAGCTTACTTCTCCTCTGGACAGCCCGGCTCCCATCTCCTTCTCTGCCTTTGCACACTCAACCAGCACTGGAACTAGCACTAGTCCCACACAAACCAGGAAAGGGTCACACACACCTGAAAAGCCTCCAAACCAAAGCAGTACCTACTCCTCACCCACAAGGACGACAGGGCAGGTCACCATACTGAATGCCCTGGGCCAGGGGCCACACTCCTGGCCTGGCTGATGGCTTCTGCACACCTGCAGCCCGCCTTGCCAGCACACAGGGAACACAAAGCTATCCCTGACAGTGCGGGGGAACAAAAATAAGCCAGGCCTTGAAGGAAGGAATGGTTAAAATGTCTTTTTTAAAGAAGAGAGAGGGGAGAAAATAATCTTTCTGTGGCAAGAAATGTAAGTGCTGTCTTCAGAAAATTAAAATCATTATTGCAAGCAAACTGATTCATTAAGTAACATGCAGAGGAGGATTATAATGCCCTCCTTGTCATTAAAATGCTTTGAAACTATACTTCTGTCAGCTATGCTAATGATACTCAGTTTTTATATTACACAGCAGAAGCTATGCTCTGGCTAGAATTTGGTGCACTGTGTTACACAGGAGTTCACGTTAGAAAAGCAGTTATTAGTTCATATTGACTATAAACATGTTTAAAATGCACAGAAAAGCAACCATACCCTAGAGAAACCAGACGGTAAGGTGATGAATTGGTCCACACCAAAAGGTACATTCCCCTTCCACCCAGAAACCTCCTTTTCTAAGTGAGAATCCTATCTTTGGCATATTTTTCTCCAAAATAAAAAGACTGCTTGAATGCTGGAAGTCTAATCAATTTTTTATTTCCTTATGTCCACATCTGAATACTAAAGAAGAGCACTATAAGAAATAAACTATCCATTTATATTTACCTTTTTACCCAGCAGAAAGGAGTTTTATTTCGGTGAAATTAAGGTCTGGCATATTTTGATGACTTTATGTAAGCTCTTATTAAATATAGCAAAATTCAGGCTCCAAAACCCAGTGGAATTGGCACAATCAAATTTCTATGTGATTTATCAGCTTCACTGTCACAGTAACTAACTTGGTGCATTTCTCTGCTTGGTTCTCTCTGTAAGCTGTCAGGAGAAGTCACTCTATCAAAAAGTAATGTAACACTATTTTTGCTTATCTCTTTTGCCTTGGGTTACATCAGTAAGTCATCTCCCTCTGTCAACTTGCAAGAGTCTTTTTGTGTTGACCTTAAAAGGACACAGCTGTGACAAGTTTGGTTTCGGTTGTTTTTTTGGGTTTTTTTTTCCCCTGTTAATAGTTCTCAGCTGAATACTTGTTCTTGGTAGTCCAGGATCTTCATCTGGCACTGTTTCATACCCCGTGAGTAGACTAAGCACAAAGCATTGGACACTCAGCCCCAGAGTATCTTCCAGCCTTTATCACAAGAGGCACTGAAAAAGTCGAAGGTAGATATTTATTCCAGCAAAGCCATGATTAATTACAAGAGGTCTTCTAGATTTGATCTTATTTTCTTAATGCTCTGTAATTAATTAATATAAATATACATCCTTATTTCCACAGCCTTTGCTCAAGATATTAAGAACTCCAATCCCTGGACTCAATCCCTCCTGGCATTTTCTCTCGTGTTACATAAGTAACTGTGGCTGACTCTCTCCAAGTCCCAGCATTTGAAGATCAGGATGAAAAATCTGCTCAGGATTTTAGACTAAGGAAGGAAGAATATACCGTGAACTACATACTGTGAACTTATCTTAATACAATACCCTAGCTAGAAGATATTTTGAAAATACAAAAATATTTAGGTAATCTGAAAACAGCACTTCTGTTTCTGCCATGCACCATCCAATAAATGTAACACATTACTGATTTAAAGAAATAATATGATTTTGTGCCAAATACCTCAGGAAGTAAAGATAAACAAGTGCACAACACATTTCAAATTCACTGCACTATTTGCACTGATGGTTACTTACATGAATATAGACTTTAATCACATCAATTTACAAATCGTTAGTTTTAACTGTGACTTAAACTGGCAGGCCAAAACCATCAACATACACATACAATGAGGTTACAAGAAATCACGTATGTTTTCACTGTATTTCTGAAAAGTGAGAGTTCAGGAAATAATTAAAATGTAGCAGTTTTATCAAAAGAAGGGGTCTTTCTCTGGATAGTGACTTGTGTACATTGTATCTATATGCTCTTAATCAAGCTGTTACACAGCTCAACATTGTCTTTTGTGTTTACACATGGTTTTATGTTGATACATAGTACAGATTTCATTGCATGGTTCCTATTTACTAGGTAAGAAAGTTTCTTTATGGTTTATGAAAGCTGGAATTATATTAAGAATCATTAAAAATCTCTTTAAAGTATTGCTCATCAATTAGCAGAGGTATATAGGAATGGAAAAAAAAACGCATTTACAAAAACTATTTTGCATTAAAAACTAATTTAAGCAAGGAATTACACACGAGTTGTTCACTGTGCATCATTCATCCAGCTGTTTTGGTTTATCACATCTAGAGGTAACAAAGCTCATCATCTCACACTTTATTTTCACCCATAGAATGGAAAAAGAAAAGTTTTCTGCTGCCTTTTTTTTGTTTCTGGTAATCTTAGTTTTGAAAGTGAGAGTCACTGAGCAGAAGGTAAAATGGAATAAACAGTGTCACTGCAACAGCACAGGAAGCCTCTGGCAAATGCCAATTCAATCGCTTCCACAAACTGGTCCTGGGTGTTTAGATAGCCATTTCCACCAGGACTGTGGTGTGACATTACTTAAAACTTTGGCAGCAAATAGGTAAATATACACAATCAAACAGTACATAAAGCTGTGTAGACTTAGACCTTAACACTGATCAAAATCTGAAAGTCCTATTTTTAAAAGGTATATATTTAAGTCTTCTTTTAAATATGGGTTTCTCTATTTTAAAGAAAACATTTTTTTTTGGTTAAGCATTAATTATTGTGTACTTTGGTAATTTATATTATATTAGTTAGGAGTCCAGAGACTGTTTTAATATATACTGCAGTAGTTTTATATAACATCTTTCAGGATAGAAATACGCTTTAATATACTATAAATTAAAAATCAAACCACATACATGATGCTACAAGTTTTGCTATGCTCCTGCAAGTATGTGCAACATCAGACTATTATGCGCGAGATGATCACAGAAGAGAAAAACCTAACTGGCAGAAGTCTCAATGGGCTTAAACCAGAACAAAAAAAGTGTACTTAATTTAGAAGCTGAAAGTCTGTCTGTAGTTTGGCACATACAGCACATCACACCATGTAATTTTATAAAAATCAAATAACTTTGCAAATCACTTCAAATATTTCCTTTCTCATTGGTTTTAATCATGTTTGAAAGGACAGAAAAAAAAAATACAGGATGAAATGAAAGCAAAACGTAATGATCTAGGACTCTTAATTCTCCTGAATGAACATTCCTAAATTTTTGGATCGTTAACCACTGTCAAACTTCAAACATAACAGGGAACCACTATGCAGCCTTCACACCAAACTTTTAATTAAAACCCCTAAATGGATGATATGATACTGCAGATCAGTATCATACCATGATTATATGTGTCTGCAGACCGCAATGTGGAAACAAATATATTAAAGGATTAATTTTCCAAAAGGGAATGCTAGTCTCTGGGCTTCTTGACATACTCATTTTATATATTGAGATATTACACAGTATCTGAGCATGCAAATATCTTAATAAGACCTCCACTCTATGGGTTTTTAATACAAGTGTAAAATACCAGTTTAAGACGGGATTTTTTAATGAAATATCACAAGTCAATTCCAAGATGATTAAATAAAAAAAATTATTCAACCTGGTATCTCCCTTTCAATCTAGACTGTTGGGTTTTGAGGGGTTTTTTTTTTCATGCAAAATGACTGGGCTCACATCCTCCTTATAATAAAGTATCCATAAAATGTGGACAACAAAGTGATTTCCAAAGATGTCCCTGAAAGGGCCAGCCTATGAACAACAAAAGCTGTACTTGCTTCAGGCTTATCACTACAGAACGCAGAACAGAATTTTGGAATTTTTGTATATCTACACACACACATATATATGTATAAAACAAAATGTTGGTTTATGTATATATGTGTATATAAAAGCATTCAGAAGGAAGGACAAAAACAAAAAGATACTATATCCATTCTAGTGGCTTTATCTAAGTTTATTGGGGAACGGGAGGGGGGAGGAGAGGGAGAGAGGGTTGTCCTGAAGCTGGAGCGGGACAACCGTGACTGCTGTTTTCTGCCCAGCACTTGAGTGACAGCGCGGGGGGAAGAGTGGTTAATCACCGCGTTCTGGGAACCGGGCAGAGAGAGAGGGAGCAACTGCTTTCCGCAACATTTCCTGCGATAAGGGAGCCAGCGCTGGCACACGGTCACGGACACACGCGAGAGGCGGCTGCACGGCGCAGCGCTTCATGCGACTGCCAACGTGACCCGCAGCCCTGCACCCCTGACACACGGACACAGGCACACTCAGTGCCTGCAGCTCCGGCCGACCGAGCTGCTGCGGCTGCCGGGAGCCGGGCGGGAACGGGAAGCCCCGCTTCGTGCCCTCCCTGCGCGGCCCGCGGCGGGCAGAGCCCCGGGAGCCCGCCCCGCGCCCGCCGCCGGCGCTCCCCGGTGATGCTCATTCACGACACGCACCCAGAACTTCAGCGCTGAACAAAGGCTGCCGGACTGACGCCGCAGCACAGCCGGGCTTCTCTTTATATTCTTTTTCTTTTTAAGGGCGATCCCAAGAAAACTTTCGTCGCTCAAAGTCAGCGCGGTAGCCCCCCGCCCATTCCCTACGCACTGTTATTAAGCCTTGAAAAGACCTGCAAAGAAAGTAAACAAGGCAGGGGAGGCAGGATAGGCATTAAGGCCAACACGTCCCGTATCATCCAATAACTTCCCCTTACATGCCCAGTACAATGAGGGTTTGCTGATCACAGCTTTTCCACTGCACCAGAGCCAAGTGCAGGCAATTACTTACACTTATGTAGACTTTTATAAGAGATAACAGTTATCTCTACTGAAAGGCAGAAGCTGGGGGCTTTTTCCTTGTTTTTTTAAAATTTGTCTTTCATTACCAAACTGGTTCAAAAACACACAAAAGGGTTTCTGTGCGGGGCACTGTCTCCCCCAGCCCTCCATAGAGCCCCAGACAGAGCAGAGCAGCAGCTCCACGCTCCGCCGAGGAGGGCTTCATCCAGGCCTGGATGGAAAAGCCCTGGCAGAGACCAGCCCACCGAGCTGCCAACGCCCAGCGGAGGGTCCCGTAACCCCCAGCCCGGCAGGTCGGGGGGAGCCAGCGCTGGGCTGGGCAGGACGGGGCCGGAGGCGGCTGCGCTGGGCCCCCGCCCGCCGCGGGACGCGTCCCCCGGGCAAGGGCATGTCCCATCCCGCGGCGCTCTAGCTGATCCCAGCCCACGGGGATCCAGGTAAAATACGCCATGTCGGGCCCTGCTGCCCCTACCAGCCACGTTCCCCCGGTCAAGATAAAGGCAGGAGCGATCTCCGTACTTTTAATGCAAATGAGATGAAGCCCGCAGGCTCTGAGCAAATTGCCAATGCATTGGGGATGCCATTGCTTTTTAGCTTTGTTTCCCCATGTGCTGAAAGTTGATGAGTGCTGCTTGTGTTTTTCTTCCCACCACCAAAGGACACAGCACAGACATAGGAAGTAGGAAAACCGATGTTCCAGTAGCACTTACAGACCAGATGGCCGCTGCCAGCATCTTTACTTGTATCAGTACTTCTACCAGTGCCATTTCACTGGTATTTCTTCTGAAATTCCTGTTGGACAACTGTAACTCAGAGCCAGAGTATCTCTGAGCAAAAGGAGAATATACTGCATTTTTGGAGTTACCATCTCTGCATTCACGTTTTAAGCAGAACTATCTGATCCTTACACACTTGAGGGAAAGGATTTCAGCATAGAAGGTCTACCTGTGTTTATAAACCAAGGGCATTTTACATGCTGCAAAAGTATTACATGATAGCAAATGAAAGAAGGTTCCACTGCCTTAGTATGAACTCACCACAGGTGTGCTTAAAACAGATACTAAAGACATGATTCACTGCAGTAAAGACACCCCAAACAACTATTTAAAGTGATTCAAAATACAACATTTGGAGGTGGGGAGGTGATGATACAGTGCACCTACTTCCCCCCCCCCCCCAAAAAAAAAACNCCTACTTCCCCCCCCCCCCAAAGAAAATACAAGCTCCAATAATAAAAACAATGACAAATAAATAATAATGATAATGGCACATATTTATACTTTATGCAGAAGTACAATAGGGTTCTTAAGATTAGTCTTGCTTTCAGTTTCACTCAGCATTGAACTAGTCAGCTTTGCGTTAAAGAGGTGTGGAGTGTTACTTAGGAGTTACACAAAGTACATCGGCATGTTAAAGAAAAACAGAAAAAAAGCATCATAGCCTATACAGGGAAATGATGGCTAAAACAGAAGATACAATTCTCACACACCACTCAACACATCTTTTCCTCTCCAAATGCACAACAGACACAGGAACTTCAAATACTTACTAAACTTATGAAGAAAAATAAATGGGTATCAGTTGCGTGACTTAAAAAGCCAGAGGAAAAAGAAGGAGCAAATTTTTCATGGAAGACTTGAATCATACAAGCTGCTCATTTGCCTTATTCACATCCTCCTCCTTTCACTGCACTTCAATCTGAAGAAGGCAGCCTTAGCAATATTCACCTTAGAAATCCAAAACATTGCAGAGACCACACTGCACCAACAGATCTGCTTCACATGCACTGACATACCTCCTCAACATCTGAAAGAAATTCCAGCTCCAGTCAACCCATAGGAGACATGTTGCCTGACTGTACCTTGATGGTATTGTTTATGAAGATGGTGATTTACACATTCGTAATGATTTAAGCAGCTACTTTGCATACATTACAGAGAGAACCTGAAACATGTGACCTGCTTCACAGGGCAGGATTATACCTCTGCTCTTGTTGTGTCATGTGCAACCACATTATTTAGTAGTTAAAGGCAAGCGAGCACTCTGGTATTCTATTGCCCTCACCATGTATGCAGCGCGAGAGTTCCAGCATGCCTCTGAAACCAAAGGTGAGCCTCTCAACTTCTAAAGACAGACAGTTAAATAAATGATATAATGGTCAAAGGGGCTCAGTCAAACCTACCACATGGTTCTGCCCACTCAGGATTATGACGTTTGCTGGCAGACTTTTTAGGATAGGAAATCTTTCATGGTGTTAATAAATTTGTAACAATGATCATATTCTTAGGGACTACTCCAATACAAACTTTCATTAGCACTCACACCACCTCTCGCAAAGCACTGAGAATGAATGCATGATCATCATCAGCTAGGAATAAACAATAAGAACTTAAATCCTTTTTTCTGATGTTGTTCTCAAGAAAAAGACAAAAGCTTTTCAGAAAAATGGAAACTAACATCCAAAGAATGGATGGACTCTGCCTGTCAGCTCCTTCATAATTTTTAGTTGTTTTTATTGATCCATACACTTCTTATGCACAACTTCATTACTGCTTTGATAATTAAAAGATAATTAAATACAAGACAGAGCATGTATCATGCTGGGGAATCATTTAGCAAGTGAACTGTTGTGCTGAAAAGTGGAATTTTTTCTGTCACTCACGGTGCAGTGATACATCAGTAACAGACGCAACAGGAGCTATTTTGAGGATGATCCAGTGGCTTACCGGAGCCACGGAAGACAGCAGCAAAGAATAAGGTTTAGAATTCAAGGGAAGTTCTGCCACAAGGGCCTTCACACTTTGCAAACACATAAAACAAGAGCACATTCACGCAGGTTTACATCAACTTCAGAGCAATTCCAGCATTTCCCATATAATATGTAATAAAAGATGTCAAAGTCTGACTTTTGTTGATTTAAGAAAGGAAGACTGGTGGGCTGAGGGGGAGATAGCAGCACCAGGAGTGAAGGCACCAAAGTTCTGATCACAGCTTTGCCACTGGCTCACTAACGCTGCAGTTATTTAGATTCCCTGTGCCCTGGCTCACCCATCAGTACAATGGGTATAATACTTCATCCTGTCCTTAAGAGGCAATTACTGCTTGTAAACTACTCTGGGAACCTTGATTAAAATGCGCTACAGCTTTTCGATAAGTATTCCCTCTGAAAGAGCACACAGGCTGGGTTTTGATGGTGGGAAGTACTACCTGACGGCTGCAAAAGAAAAATAATCATTCTGAATGAGAGGTATGTGCCTGACCTATGCACACGTGTAGGTGGATCCCTCCTGGAATATTTCTTTTTCTCCTTTTTTCAGTTACTATGCGTATATGGCAAAGAGAGGAGCAGTGAGAACAGATAATTATAAAGCTTTTGAAAAGCCCTGGTATTTTCACCAGAGGATCACAGTGGGCCATCTTCAAGAATTCTGATGGAGAACGCTATGTAATTAAAAAACATAATTATTTGTAATACTCCTCAAACCATGTTTTCATTAAGGAGAGGAGGGGAAAAAAAAGACAGATCACTTTAAATATGAATGCTTTATGAATAAGGAAATTTTTTCTTAAATTGATGAGCATTCATTTTCCCATACAGTCACACAAAGTCTGAGTAGTTCATGTAAAACATAATTATCAACGTTTTAAACCACATTTTCCCCTTGAAAATAAATAACTAAGGACGCCAAAATCTTTTTTGTTCATTAAGAGTCAGATCCAGCAGAAAACATCTGCAGCCTTCTAAACCAAGCAAGCCCTGGAAGGCCATGGTACTGGCTGCACCTCGTGCCAACCTCAAAAATTTGGCTGGTTCAGAAAGATTTAAACAAAACAAAAAAAGCCCTGCAGCTTTACATGTCTGGGAATTGTGGAACTGCGTTAGGTTTATGAATAAAGAATAGGGGTGAGAAAAAAAACAACTCCTTTTAAAAATGAGATCCCTCTCTCCCTCCTGCCCTCCAGCATTCTGGGTGCTAGACAGGGGCTCCTCTCCCTCCCCAGGGACACCGTGGACATCAGCAGTTGCAGCCCAAAACGTGGGTCTACCTGCATGCCTTGCTGCAGAGGGGGTGGGGGCCCCAAATCCAGCATTTGCCCCCACTTGGCACATTCAACAGGCGCCCGAGCATCCAGCTCCCAGCCATGCTCCCAGACGTGCGGTAGCTGCCACTGGCAAACCCAAAGGAGCGTCCCTGGGATGGGAGCCAGCCTCAGTTGTTCAAAGGACACTGCAGGGCCATCACAGAGGGGCAAGCACAGCTCGAAGTGAAGAGCCACCCCTACAAAGGTGGCCAGAGGACACGGTGGTCTCTCCTGAACCAGCAGCCTCTCTAGCCCCATGGCAGAACTGGGCCCTGTGAGCAGCCCAGGATTTCTACCATGGGCTTAAACAGGCTCCAAGGTGCAGTGGAGGGAAAGAACTTCAGCTACCGCAGGCACCCAGCAACTCATATTTAGATTTCAGGCTACCCTGAATATGTGCATGCTAACACCACAGGGGAGCTGATGGCATTGCCAGGGCTGCTTGCTGAAATAAAGGAAAAGTTTAGGATGAGGCCCCTGCTACCGCAGTGGATGAAAGAACCTGCTGCTAGTGTAGTTGTCACATTTTTAGACTTTTTATAGAAATAATGGCTTTTTCTGACTAGTTCTTCACTACATCCCTCTTTGGGAAGCCAAGAAACCTCCCACTTACTGAAGTCACATCTTATCTTCTGCCCTATTCAGAGGAGCAGCCTACATTTTAGACTAACACCCAGCTCCTCTTGTGCAGCACTGGGCAGGTATGAAAAGACTGAGTAACAGTTACGCCCATGTGTTCTGCTTAAAGCCATCCCAAAATTTTGGTTTTGCAAGTGTTCATTTTATAGACACCTCCTTGAGAGGAACAGCAGCTGCAGTATGCTGCCTGGGTTAGCAAGATGTGATACACGCAGAGATATATACTGGATATATATTAGGAGAGCACAGAGGGACTCTGTGCGATGACCATATAACTGCAGACACTCTGCAGGTGTGTATTTACAATGCTATTTATATAGTGCTGAAAGTGGACTACATTAATATACAATGTGCATGATTCACTGTCATTAGTTCTGCCTTCCAATAATGTGGACCCTAAGATAAATAATATCGCTAGAGCCTCTCCCACACAATAAACAGACTTGTTAGTTTAGTTATATATACAAAATTTCCAACTGCAATTAGAGATTCTTTCTAAATTATTAAAAGTTCTTGAAGTGAAACCTTTGTTTGAGTTGAAATGAGCCAGCTGACATAAAATGAGCAAACGGAGAAGCTAAAAGACTTGTATTCAAAATGAAGAATAAATTTGGTATCTTAAATAAATAGCATTATTCTAAATATGCACTAAAATAAACCATGTATTTTAACAACAGTAGATACAAAATATCATCATATTTATCATTAGAGCTTTATATACCTGTTGGATTACTGCTTTCAAAGCCTTAAGAAACGTACCAGTGTCTTTGAATTAAAATGCACTTTCTTTATGCTAAATCTGTGAAGGTGCTCCTGTGGGAAATACTGAATTCTACATTAATTTTTTATTAAAAAGAGAAAAGCTTACACAGCCTCAGAAAAAAAAACCCAAGTGGCAAAAATCCCAACTTTGTCCATTCAGCCTTTTACTCTGTCTTTGCCTTAATTAAATTGTTGACAGAAATTAAGCTAATCTTTGCAGCAACTTTTTCATCTTTCTTTAAAACCAAGGAGTTTAACTAGCCTGTGGTTCCACCTAATATACAGCTCGCTATAAAGATGAGATCCTTGTCTTTTGTTTTGTCCATGTCTAACATTTAAGGAGGAAAAAAAAATTTAAAAAAAAATCCATTTAAACTCTAAATTTTGGCTACAAAACATCTCAGTAAGACACCAATATAATGTCTCTCACAAATCAAAACAGTAGCAGTAGTACCATCTGTAAACTCAGAATTAAAGAGCCAGCTTTTTCTGTAAAATTGTAAAAAGTATTTTTAAAACAGTTTTTTTTAAAACACTTTGCTCATTCTATAGCATGGGCACTGAAGGCTATAAATAACTGGATCAGTAAGTAAATTCACTATCTACTAGAATGACTCCTGAGGTAACTCAAAAAAGTAAAAGCTGAAGAGCTTGCTGCTAGTAGTTAATGGAATAGCCCAACTCCAAAGTCAGAAAGAGCAAAACATCTCCCTTTCATTAAAAAAGTAGGGAGGGAAGCTTTAAAAGGTACACAATTAGTTAGCTTTGCAGTGATTAATTCGACAACTGCGAAGCCAAAAACAACTTTGGGCACTTAACCATGAAACTGTCAGTTCTCTATGCTTGACGATAAAGCATCTAAAAAGTAAACATTAACTTCTGTGTTTTTTCTACATGCATATTCCATCATGAGAAGACGATAACCCAAAAATTACCAGGCAAGCTCAGCAGAGGCTTCCTATACCTTATTTCCCCTAACAAAGAGGTAAAATGTGGCCAGATTTCCTTCCTTTTCCTTACTGCCAGCTCTAGTACAAGAGTTCGTACTGTTCCCTAAAAGCTGACAGAACGGATTGAAAATCAGATTGAAAATCTCTTCCCCAATGAAGCAATGAGTTTATTGCAATAAGGGAGCTTGAAGGATGAGGGGACCCCTATACTAAACACATCCTATCCATATCAAGGCAAAAGCAGGCAGCAGCTCTTGTCAGACCAGCTCTCCCAAGGAAGCAAATGGAAGCTGTGCACAAGTAAGGAATGCAAAAGTGTATACTTTATCATCTCTTTTAAATAAACTCCAAAATTGAATAACTATTGAACAAATTGAAAAAGACCAGGAAGGTGAAAAGTTAAAAAGAACAAATAAATAGATTTCTCTGACCTGCAAATATTTAATTCAAGCACATTCTTCTTCCAAACAAGATGCCTATGAGTCTTTTGATGGCTGCTCATAATCAAATGCGTCACTTGCAAAATTATAACGTTCAAGGAGGGTACCGGGCAACCGAAAATGGCTTTTGCTAGAAGTATGTCACAAGCATGTCTTCTAGTTACCTCAGAATTGCACACGACTTCGCTTCATTCCTTTGCACTGGCTGCGTGCGGGTTACTTCATAGAAATATAACTGCAGTAATCTGCTTGACAGTAAACAGTAATCAGTGAACACTATTTACTGAGCACATACGTGCCCCTGCTATTCCCTCAGTTTACCTATCCTCCATCTCTGCCTTCCACTCTCAATCCCCTCACTCTCAGAAATTTTAGGGAAGGGCATAAATAAATACAGGTAGTGAAACAGTGAAACCCCATAGCTGGCAAGGTTTTCCTCTCTGAATGGACAAATTCTTAACTCCATGCACCTCCAGACATTGAAAGATTAGATCCTAACCAGGGAAAACACAGGAAAATGGTAATAAATATTGCATGGTAATCCACAGGAACTTAGGTCCCAATGTGATTTTTCTATAGTCCTACAAAAAACAGCATTACAACATCCATAATCTCAGCTCATATATCAGAGCACTCTCTCCATTCTCCTTGTCCTTCTTTGTTTCATGTAGTGCATTTTCTAAGAAAATGTACTTTTTCTGCAAAAGTCAAGTCAATGCAGTCCCATTCCGGCCTGAGAGCAGCAGAGCAACTCTGTGAAAACTACCACAGACCATCGCACTGCACAGAGATACAGGTGAGGAGTGCAGGGTTTATGGCAGCATTTCTCTGGTAGGAGCTAATCTGAAATTCCTTCTGACAAAAGAAATTTGCTGGAGAGAAAAAATAAATAAATTGTATTCATGTGTAGTAAGAGCACTTCATATCACAGTGGATTTTACAATATCCTCATTCTCTTTCTATTCAGGCATATGTCTTATTGGCAATAAGTTCTGAAGACCCAAGAAGGTAAAACTTGCTTAACCATGAGTCTTCTTTCACCTGATTAAAATAAATTCCACAGCTGCTGCTTCTTTCTCCTGTAAGTATTTTTTAAGCTCCCTCCCATTGACAACTAGCCACTGTTATGCGCCACTACAGACACAAAAATCTTTTAAAATGTCAGCTTTTCAGATTCTTAATTTTGTCCTATTTAGGTAAAATGTTTTGCAACGTAAAGTTCAGCAGAGCTGCCAGGTCATCTTTCTTAGTAAAGATTTTCACATGCACAAATAAAAATTGAGGAACGACAGAAGAAAAAAAACACTAGACAAACGATTTTAAATGCTCCTTAGATAATGCAGTACCACAACAAATCTCCAAGGAAAGTTAAGCCGAGACTGCCATGAACACCAAATAAATCTGCACCACTGGGATATTTAAGGTCCAATAAATCTTACTTTCCAGTGTTTTAAAACTCCACAAGATAGTTTTGCAGCTCTAGACTCTGTCTGCCTACAAGCTATCAACTCAGACCTGCAATTTGTGAGAAATATTTTCAGAATATACTTACGTTTGTTGAACTACCTAATTATGAAAACCTTTATTAAAAAAAAAAACCAAACTACAAACACACCTATACATACATAAAAACCAACCAAACAAGTTACTTCTTCTGTTTGTATGAAAATGCTCAAGAAAGTTGGTCAAAAATGCCCATATTTCCAATTCAAATTATTCTTTTTTTTAGCTATCTTTTGTTGCAGTTAAAAATATAAAGCCAACAACTAACTGTAAAAAAATAAAATGCAAAGCAATAAAATTCCTCACAGAAGAGCCAAGGGTTAATATCAACCTAAGAAATCACACACTGTGATTTATCTGATATTGTTAAAAATACTAACTGCTGAAAAAAAAAAAATAAGATGTTATAAAAAAACATTTTATGTACTATGCTGCAACTTTCTGCAGTACGGTTGTATCAAAAGCACATTTTGTGGATTATGAAAGTCACTGCTTCCTTGGTCTGATAAAAATACCCTGATGGCATGGCATGCAACCTGGTGAGGCCATTAGAGCTTCCATAGATATGTACCTGTCATACCAGACCTTCAGTCACTATTACTACACTGCTGTCCTTCACTGCTATCTCTACAAGCCTTTCGGAGAGAAGCTGGTGAGGACAAGATAAAAGCATGCCCGTGAAGATAGTGAGTAGCAGCAAGGCTCAGAAGCAGGTGCACTTCCTAAACCAACTTTTAGTTTTCATTCCCCTTTGGGACGTGAACTGTTTTCCAACCACAACAGTCACTTTTAAAGGTGACAGACCAACTGTGGTCCTGCTGAAGAGCAGCTTCAGCAGTGAAATGCTCCTTGACCATCCTGAGTGAGGCAACAGAAAAGCAAGGTGGCGCCTTACAAAATGTTGTTACTGTGTCCTTAGTCCAGGGAAACTGCTGTAAAGTACCAAACTCTAGTAAGTGTTAACATGAAGCCCCAAAAATCGCAGTTCCCTCTCAGTAAGCTGCAACAGAATTAGACGTCACCCAGTGAGGACTGGAACTTACTCTAGATGAAGCTACAAGCAGTTTTGTCCCTTCCAAGTACAGAGGCAGATCAGGGCCATAATCAGAGGGATTAATCAATCTTTGGTCAACCTTTGGTGGTATCTAAGTTTCTGCCAGGTTGACAGGCAAAGCAGGTTAGATTCACTTTTCCAAGAATCATTTGCCAAAAAAATCAAACCATCCTAAACACAAAAAAAAAAAAAAAATTAAGTTATGCTAAGCTTTGTTTTTCTGCTAGCAAACCTCATGTCACAAACAACTGAAAGGCAGTGATGCAAAATGGATTCTTGCCTAGATTTGTAAATTTTTCCAGGAGTTGTAATATCCTGCATTTGATGACATCATGAAACTAGCAAGTAAAAGTTGGTTTTCAATTTGTTCTACTTTTCCCTCATTAGTGTCTGTGTCAGAAACAGAATAAGAACCCTCATTAAGTCACATTAAATTCTTTAAACTCATTAAGGGCTCAGAGAAAGAACAATACAAACACTGGTGTTTTTGTAAAAAAATTATGCAACACAGATGGACTTCCATTTCCATGTATTTTTAGAATGGATGTATGTGCGTAGAGCAGCTGAAGAGAGTGATCTGCATGAGGGAGAAAAGGACAGAGTAACAAAGGCAGAGCGTACCTTACACATGACAGAACGACACCTAGATAGAAGTGAATTGTGCATGATCACTTCTGACCTGATACTGATGTGGCACTTAATGCTTTGTATCCTGAGTTCCAGCAGAGCTGGAGTCAGTGCCATACTCCACACTTCTTTTCAACTAACAATTCTTCAGGACTTTCTACAGGGAAAAGACAACCTTGAGGGCCACACAGCCAGGAGCAATCAAGTGGCAGTCAAACTTTTTGTCCACGGACTACTTTGATTGCAGCTGCTGTAGCCTAACATACTACCTGATTGTAGTTGAAAATACAGCTACTAGTCATGCATATGGACTTACACGTAAGATACAGGTGTGTGCAGTTGCAACAGTCTTGGAGAATATCTCTGGGTGTGCAAAGGGTGGGTATTTGTTAGAAGATTTATTGTAGCTGAATGACTCAGATATACGCTGTTGATAACTTCTGATTTTACCCCCCATAAGACTGGAAATATGAGCTCAATGCCACAAAATTATTTACATTCCTACAGTATGCTCAAACAACTATTACAGGATTAATTTAATCCATTACATTATTATTTTTTTCATGATAGACGTAACATGCAAATAGGAGTTCAGTTCTAAAGAAAACTCCAGATCTGAGGAACGTAAAAGGAGACTAACTGGATGGCATAAATTTCAGATGTCTGTAGCAGGCCACAGAAAAAAAACAGTGTATACAGTAGATGGGAGACACGAGTTACTATTTCTTCCTTCCTACCACTGTAACAGCTGAAATGAGAGGTGAGATTTTTACTGAGGGCCCCCAAATTTCAGCCTCCAGAGCTGGGTGCCAGGGCGGCATGGGCAGGCAGCCTCTGTTCAGCAGCTCTCCTCTCCCATTGCTCTAGCAGAGGCACATACTGTTTACCTGCAAGGCACACGGTAAGGCTAATCTATTTTCACAAGCTTTTCCCTCAGGTATTTGGAGCAAGGTTTAGTTTATTAATCGTGTGTGTGCGTGTGTGTCCATATCTATTCATGCAGGAGGAAAAGGCTCAGCAACGATCGACATGTATTGCATTTTTGGTTTGTACTCTGTAACTGCAGCTGGCCAACATCTGATGAGTGTATTTAATACACCTAACACTGAGAACTCTAAATAGAAAAGCAAACTAAGTTCAGGTTAGGAAACTGGAGTTATCTTTCTTTCATTAACTGAATTCCTGAAGCAATGTTTCACCTGCATAATAAGTTTTCGATTATGTTCCACATATCTCACAGCTTCTGACTGAAGAGTGGTGTGGGAGAAAGTCAAGACGACTCAAATGTTGGAAACACTGAAACCCTTCTACTCCCAAAAGAAAATTGCTTTATCCTAACTCATTTAACTTCCATTAAATGTTAAACCACGTCTGAATATAGGAATTTTAGGCGATACTTAACTTCAGTATCTACTTCAAACTTCTTTAGATAAGTTGAGATTTTGTTTTTTAAAATAATCCCTGTAAAGTCACTGGGATATCCAAAAGCAGTCTGCAAGGTATTTGGCTAGGCAGACCATGCCTTTTTTTTTGCTCTCTTTTTAATTAACTACTAGCAAAAATTCCCCTGCTTTTTTTCTTTTTGTGAACCACCAAGCTGTATGTTTAATTTTTTAAGTTTCAGTATGTACTTCAGACTTGCAGACTTTGCAAAGTAGGTCAGGAATACCCAACGGATACACATTTGAAGGCTACAGATAGCAGAACACACCATTTACGGCTTTGTATATACACATACATATACATTCTATACAATATAGGTAGATAGATTGAACGATTTAAACACACTACATCTATACTGTGTGTTTCAAGAACATTCAGATATTTACACTGTTAGATCACCACTCATTTTAGACCCCCTATAGTGCCAGCTGCCAAAAAAGGTACACAAATCAAAATATGTTACCTTTGTTCAAACAATACTGCTGTTCATTATATAATAGAAACTGTCATGCTTAATCTTCTAGGAACCAAGAACTGGTACATTCTTGGATCAGAGGTGGCTTGAAATGGTTTGAGGCAAAACTGAAGCACACTCTTTAAGTAAATCTTGCTGGGAAACATACGCACATTGATGATTTTTAGCATCACCTTTTACAGACTTTTTTTCCCAGATATATTAGTAAGCTAAAAATACTGGAATGTTTTTAAATTACAGGAAGATGAACACACCAGCAATTTTTCTGTAACATTTTTACAATATCAAATTATACATTCCCTCTTGCATTGTCAGCCTTGCTAAATGTAACGGGGGATCTGAAAAGGGTGCTTGAGAATAGACACCATGATGAAGTAAAATGTACCTATAAAAATTACACTTTGACTTTGAAAATACATCAAAACCAAATTTTTCCTTGAGCGTTCTCAGTGTTGTCCAAGTACCCCAATGCCTACTGTGGGCACTAAGCTACAGGCTGTGATTTTCATTTTCCACTAGACATGAAAAAATTGCTAAGGGCAGCATTCAAAAATATGTCTACGGCATGATATAGAGAAATACAGTAAAAAGTGGCAAAAATGCCTTAAATTCTTCAGAGTTGGACCCTTTTAAAATCTTATTTTAACTTGGGAAAATGCTAAATTAAAAAAAAGTACACTTCACTTATTACGGAAAATCTGTTTTACAGCATTACGACTCCAGGACTTCTTCAGATTTTTAAGTATTTTACAATTTCGTCTTAAACAACAGGGATGGATACAATATCCATCAGGCAGACACAATCTTACAGACAGACAGACACTCAGACACACACAACTCTGCAGAGGCCAATCCTGCAGCTTTTACTGAATCCGAAAGTCGCCCTGACAACAGTGAGTATTTTTCAAGAATGAGAATTGCAGGATCAGGCCCCAAAAGTGCTTATGAAGATGAGATATTACTTCAACAGATTGAATGTTAGATTAAATATAAAGATTGAGGCAAGACAAGTCTGGGGTTTAAACCCTAGAGAGGATTGACATTTAAAGTGTTGCCACTGAATTATAGCTCTCCACATTGGGTGGGGTAACCTCCTACTGGGTGGAGTGTCTCCCCTAAAGGAAGGGAAAACTGGCACAAGCCGACTCAGTCTTTGAACGATTTTCCTACCTGCCAACTTATGAAGTCGTCCTGACGTCAACTTCATCAAGAAAGTCTATTGCCCAACTCTGTCTTTTACTGTAGAAAGTTTGCTTGTGCTCAGAACCCCAGCAGATGTAGAAAAAAAATTTAAGGAAAAGAGCCAGAAAACCCAGAACAAAATAAAGAAATGAGGAAAAAGGGTGTTGACTGGATTTTAAGGTTATTTTAAAAATCCTTTTGTTGGGTTTTCTTGTTTCTAATATCTAGTTAATACTAATAGATACAGATCACTTGAAACTATTACTAAACATATTTTAAAATCTCATTTAGCTCTAAGACATGGGGTGGAGAACACACAGAAAGTGGACACTCCGTGAGATAAGATCTCTTATGTGTTCTGCAATGGCTAGTGAGTATCTTCCTAATCAGCGTCACTAACAGGTGTAAAACACACTCATACTAGGAAAATAATATTCATTGAACTGCCACCAAAAGTATGTTTAACATATTATTCCTCTCTGAATCAAAATTAATTTTTTCTCCAAAAGAAGGAGTCAAGTGCTGGACAAGACAGAAAGAATGCTGGGGGAATCAAATAAAAACAAAACAAAACAAAAAAAGGATAAAGCATTTCAAAGTGCCCATGGGGAAAAAAAAATAAAAATCAGAAAACAGTTTAAGTTACCGTAACCTGAAATGCACCAGCCATCACAAAGAGCAATTGGAGAAATCCAGCAGAGCTCAGCAGGAAAGATTTTTAATAACAGATTGAAAAACAAGAATAAAAATAACTGCATCAACAGGGCCTTTCTTCCTCAGGCCACAAGCCCGTTTTTACTTGATATTTAAAAAAAATGCAGTTTGGCCACTAAAACCAATCCAGAACATTATTAAAAGTTAAAAGCTACCAATTACTTCTGTCTGTTCTTTTAAAGCAAAGTTTGGCATTACGTCAGTTGGTTTAAAGAAAACAAGAAAGAGAGAGAGAAAGAAGGAGAGAAAGTTTCCTGCTTGTATAAATTAAACCACCAGGGAAGGTGTCTAGCCACTTGTAAAGCATTTATTACAGGTTTTTAAAGGGCTAGTAATGTTTTAAAAATTAAATATTTTAAAATAAATTTAAAGGGAAAGAGAAAAGATTATCTGAGCCTGGAAAGAAAGCAGACATGAGAAATTAGACATGCATCAACTGAAGCTAAGAAACTAAAAATTACTGTTAGGACTAAACTTTGCAACTCAAAATAAGTCTATTTTCAAGTCAGAAAATCTTATTGTAGCTGCTGCACTTACACACATCCCTTACGAGACGGAAAAGTTCCACCAAACTTTATGGGATGGAACCAACTAGGTTCTGCAGAAACGTCCTACGGAAGCACCACTCATGGCAGCTACGCTATTTAATGAAGCGTTTTCTTTCTGTAGCTTTACTAAATCCAAATACAGAGATCCACAGCAGGAATAAGATTCCTTAGTTAATGCAGCAGGACCATATTAAAAATCAATGATAGAAGGATTGGCAAGTTCTATTAAATTTTAGATGTATTTTTCACTGGTGGTGTTATTATAGAAGTTTAAAGAACCACTTTAAAGGTACTAGAAAATAAGAATTGATAGCATAGAACATGAATAAAACATAATGGCTATTAAACAGAGTTTCTTACACACAGCTGCGCCAGTTCACCTAAATCATAGTCTTCTAAACCCCGTGATGCCAAATCAGAGGCTCCTCTGACTCCGGACGACACATCAAGTGGAATGGTGTTCGGTTGTGCAACACTTTTGGTGTGTGACAAAATGTCCACTGGGAATTTAAATCAAGACTAGGGGAGCTATCCTCCCATTGCTCCGTGTTTCATTTGAGCCTTGGTCTGCATGACAAGAAGTCAAGAGTAATATGCCAGCACTTCCCTCCCCTCCCTGTGCTCCTCTGCCCCAGCAGCGTTTCTTATGTTCTGGGCACATATACAACTGGCGAAGGAGCCGCGTTCTGGAAGGCCCTTTATTGATTAGGTGCAAAGTAACATCAAGGAGTGAATAATAAGCATGAGCTGAAAAATGTAGTTGCATGTCTTGCCCTTGTAAACATTTACTATTTAATGGTGTAATTGTACTTTAATCCTTCACATCATCTGAGATAACTCATTGTGCTTTTCTTTTAATTAGCAAACACACAATCCAAAAAAAGCAAAGCCCAGAAAGTTTGTACGTACCATAAAAACTGAAGCGCAAATAGTTTTAAAATATTCAAATATTCTCTCTTTGGTTGCAAGCTTATTTTTTAAAGTCAAAAGGGAACTTCATTGGCACAGGGCAGGGAAAAGAACTCCATAATTCATTACAATACCAAGAAAAAAAGTTCTTCTCCAGGAGCATTGGAAAGGGCACCTTTATTTATCTTCTGGACAGACAAAAATAATAGAACCTAGACCAGATATGCTGTAATTAATGTATCCAAAGGTCAACAGGCAATGGTATTTATACAACAGATGGGTGCAGACTACGCTGGTTATAGTATTAATCACCAGTATTTGAAAATAGCATTGTTTTCTTACTAGGTAAGAACTTGAGAAAGTTTCAGAAACGTTTTTCTTTTATTTCTCATACCTGAGCGCTATTCTTTTTAACCAATTGGTTTTTAACTCATCAGGTATAATATTTGGGACAAATATACCCAAGTTTATAGTCACCCAGGACTGCCAAAAATAGACCCAGACTACCTCACTAGTTGTGCTGAGGAAACTAAATTAAGTAAGGGCAAACATCAACTGGAAGGTTGTCAGTTTACTGAATGAATGGCTTCATTTTACATACCAGTTACAATACCATAATCAGAATATATTTCTGTTCAAGGCCAATACTTTTCCTACCAGATAGCAGTTTGTTCTACCTGAAACTGTATTAAAAATGTAATTTATTTCCACTTCACTTTTGCCTAACAAAAAGAGTTGTCAGATTCCCAGCCTATCATGTTCAAAAATACTTAACCATAAACTTTCTTACAATATTGTATTTGGTGTTATCCACAAACCTTTATTAAAGTGATACTGCCAGTGTGGCTTCAGTTAGGATCTGAGAGTGTTTCTATGAAGATTATTACATTAAAATATTGTCAAGAGTTTGTAAGAAACATAAATATTCATACACATACGCCTCCCCCAGCCTTAGAAGGAAAGTTCCACATAAAAAGAAAAATTTAAATATGTACCAAAAGTTGCCTGGTTGTAATTACATTTTGGGTTTTTTCCTAAATGACTCTACTAATTTTTTTAACTCTTTCACACTGTAATGTAAAATAGTTTTATTTCAAAGCAACTGCCTGATAAAATGCTAAAAGAGGTAATTCGCATGAACAGAAAGTAATTAGTCATTGTTTGCACAATGCTTTGAAAACATAAAACCAAATGTGTCAACTAGCATTAAAATATAATATGATTAGAATACACAGATTTGACAAGCAACAATTGCACGTCACAGACACTCGAGTCCACCGACAAGAATTAGCACCACGCTGTTATAAATGCACTATCACGATATGTGGATAATAACATTCTTTACGCTCAGCCAGAGCACGCATGATAATAGTGTGCACTGTGAAAGTTTACTACAAATGCTAGAGAAGACATTATAGAAAATAATCCTGCTAGGGATTCATCAAATGTTACTGAATTTACTCTCACTGATAAAAATGTAAGTCAACCCATAAAGCTACCATATAAATTATATTAAAAATGCATTAAAAACATGAAAGGATAACCTGGCTGCATCGTGTTTGATGCCCAAAGAGGTCTCAGATCTGTGAAGTTGTCATTTACATTCTTTTCCTTTATTAACACTGCTATGAAATAAAAAAAAAGCCATACTCTCACAGGCAAAGACTGCCCAGTGTTATTTGGAATCTGTTTTAGAGGATCACAGGCAAAACATGTAAACTTAAAAGCTGATGCAACTTTGCCCTTTACTTACTTTGTTGTGACTATGTATATGCAAAGTTTCAAACAGAGAAAGTTATTATACGCAACCAGAAAAAAAAAAATCAGACAGAACAGGGTGGATTATGAACTGACTGTTTTTCTCATGTCTAATCTCCCTTGATTTTAAAAAGGTGAAGCAGACTTCTGTTTTCACAGTCTGAGGGTAAACTTGTATACAGGCACCGATGCACTACTGAACTTCAGAATTACTGATTCTTTGTGGCAAACCTCAGGCAGGTATACATTATTCAAGAGGAAAAAAGAAAAACACTTTTCTTTCCTCTTTGCAGAGAAAGGTGCCACTTGTTTGGTTTGACCATATTATTAACAGACTTTCACTCAGTGGTTAAAATAGAAAAAAAAATATTTCAAAGTGTTGATATCATTTCCAGACAGTCTTGTCAGCATCACAATTTACAGGAAATAGTTGATGTTCTCAAACAAACCCTGTATTTACTCATAGACCCAGAGTACTTAANTTCTAAAAGACCCAGAATACATAAAAAAAAAAAAAAAAAAAAAAACAACCTTCACTCCTTTGGAGGTTTTTTTTTAAATGTCACTCTGGTGGAATATCTGAGAGAGCTGTCTAACCTAACACACAGATCGTGAACATGAGGCAAACACAGACTGCAGCTCAGAAGACTACTGTAACTTGTATTCTCATTTTGTCCACGTCAGGAACTGGCTCTTACCACTACTTTCCTTTGCTGCCCCTTGCATTTTTAACTGGCAGTCTTCTCTAAATGTTCAACTTTTACTAAAACCAACAGGAAAGTAACATGATGCCACCAACATCCATAGGATTCAGTTGCGTAGTTGAAGATGACAGCCCGAATGACAAAAAAGTTTGATGGCTCCTTGAGAGACTTTACTGAACTCGATTAAATATAACCTGAGACATATGAAATTATTGTCTCCTTCCATCAATATTCGAAATGTGCTGCATACTGTAAAAGCAGTGAAGGCAGCATAGTCTGCAGAACAGCTTACATTTTCTTTACTAGAGAATCTTTTCCCCTCAGAAGGGACTTGTCGCCTCGGTTCCCAAAGGGTGCTGGGGTGACCCGGCTCTTGCTCTGCCAGGCAAGGTGCTCGCACTGGCAGAGAAGTGATGGAGGAGAGACGTTTCTCCAGCTTATCACTTAGTCAGCTTAGCTCAGTCAGTGCACTGGAGAAGTTTGCCATTTGCAGATAGAAAACACAACCGGTCGTGGAAAAAAAAAGATAAAGGAGACTAGCGGGCCCCACTAGAAGCCGCGTAGGAGTGCCGGGGTGTTGGAGCGCCGTGATTTGCAGCGGGGAGGCAGATAAACAAAGCCCCCGAAATGTCAAGCCCCCTCAGGGAGCCACTCGCGTCCAAGGGCAGCGCAGCGGCCGCAGACCCCGAGCCAGACCCTGCACGGTCCCGGACCCGCGATCGCCCGCCCCCGGCCCGGGCCACCCCGGCTGCCCCGGCCGCGGCGCGCCCACCGCCGCGCAGCCCCTCCAGCCTCGGCCTCGCCTCCATTCATTCCTCCGTTCGGAAAGCCACACGAGGGTGGCTGCAGCAGGGGCAGCCCCCGCCGCAGCCCCCGGGCCGGGGGGCGGGGAGGTGAGACGCTCCACGAAGTTGTGGAAGGCAGGGAGAGACGGGCGCGGGGACGCGCTGGCAGTGGGGCTTCGCCTTTAAGAGGGAAAAGTTTTACGTCTCTCTGCCTCTGATTTA